>SOPF01030128.1:0-10570 GCA_012979155.1 Hypericum perforatum
TGGTTTACCTTTGCAGTATTGCTCCCACTAACCGACAGGTATGAAATATATTCGAACAAGGGCTCCTGACACTCCCTAAGATTGCACGGAAGGGCAGGCCAGTAGTTCATTTGAAGATTAATATTCAGGTGTTGAGCTCCACTGAAATAATTTTACAAGAAGTTCATCAGCAAGTAACTATAAATATGAGATTCAGACTTGCATGCAAAAATACAGGCCTATAAAAGGAAGGCATATAGGCCCACCAATGGCATTTAACCTAACAACACAAGACGTTATATAATTTAACGAAGGTCCACGGCTCAAAGTTCTACGGGACTAAAAGAATGATAATCAAAATTCACAACTTACTCCCATGGTGGTTCAATATCCTTGTTCCATATACCCTGCAGATTTGCAACCTGAGTTCCGGGACGCGAACAAGAAATAAGCAAATACCGACCATACTGAAATAATAGCTCCACCAGGGAAGGATCTTCATCTGTTTGAAAGGATTTCACTCGATCTGCGGTTGGTATCATCCCTTCTTGGTTCCGTTTGGTCTTTGAATCCTTATCTCCATCAACTAATACACCTTTGGAGCTTTTTGACAGCTTTAGAGAGACGCGGTGAAAGAGGTTCTGATAATCATCCAAGTGACGTGCATATAGCTCATCATACGACAGCTTCTTGATCAAATCTAACGCTTTCAGGGAATCCGAAGTAGGATCCCGCTTCGAGTCCCCTGGCATCGTAAGTGGTCCATCGAAAGAAGAAGAAGCCACGAATAGCATAACAGCCCAATCACAATCTTCAACCTTGAACTTACTGTCATCCAAGATACGTACCACTCCCCTGCCATCACTTATCCGTAGTTCAAGACCCCCGGCAAACTGGACACCCTTTGGATTATCATTTTCATTTGTTTTCGGTGGCTTCCTTTTTCCAGGACAGCTTCCTTCCATAACGATTCGATTCTTGCCTTGAACATATGAATGATGGTGCATCTTGCTATCCATAGACAGAGTAAACGACAAGGAACCCGGTTTGCTTACCCAAAGCTTCGTCACAATCACCTGATCAGGATACGAAGCAAAATGTTCTCGCACATATTCTACATCACCAACCTTATACCTCACTGAGGCAGTTGCAGTATCCAAATCGACCTCTCTGTGGTATGTCTTCTCATCGTAGTCCAGATGCGAATAGTCGAATTCCAACAGGATGTCACCAAACAGTTGATAGACCTTCAACAAACAAACACTAACCATCATCAGAATAGTCGAATTCTTCCAAAATTCATTCTCATTCTTTAAAGTACAAACTGAAACACACACATCTGAAGGCTCTCCAGACAATTTCACAGCTTCTGTCGTAGCTTCGGTATAATGGCCATTATCGACGAGCTTCCGGACCTCAGCCAATGCCAATGGAGCACTCGGATTCGTGTAGTTCCCCGGAACTCCTGTCCACAACGTATCCTCTGCAACAGTTCAAACTTATCAGACAAAAGCTGCATCGAATCATCATCTAGCTACATTGTCCACCCAGAGCTAAATCTAGAATTCGGAATACTAACAAATTTCATCAATCCAATACACAAATATTTCTAGGCTTCAAACAAAAATAAAAGAAAATACACACAACACTTGGATCAATTGACTTAAAAATTTCTCTTTCAATTTGTTGCTCTCATGCAAGATATTGAAAAACACAGAACACTTTCGATCAATTAGAGAGAAGATCAATTGACTAGAGAATTGTTTTAACTAAAACCAAAAAATTTCTAGTTCGAATTCTCGGGAACATACTTGTAGTACTTCCAAAAATTATACCTGACTCGAAACTCGAACATTATATAATGCTCGTTGGTCCAAATACATGTTACATAATAATATATATATAAGTATTATACCGTTAAGTTGGAGGGTCTCTTTGGCGACGCCGCCCCAGACCATAGCGCCGAGGCGTCCGGTCCCAATGGGGACGGCGTCCGTCCAGTGAGTGGCCGGCCCACTGAACGTCACTTTCAACGGCGCCGTCTCGTCGTTGACGCGGCTGGGGACCCACCAGTCCTTCTCCGGCGGCCTCCTCACTATAACCCACGACGAGTCACATTCCTCTTCCATCTCCAGCTTCTTCTTGTCTCTCTACACTTTTTCTCTCTCTTGCTATGAGAGAGAGAGAGAGAGAAAGTTTAGTACTTAAAAGGCTACTTCTTCTTCTTACTTAGTACATGGTGATGAGTGATAAATGAGTTTGGTTGGAGTTGGAGGTGGCGGGGTGGGGGCCCAGTGGGAAGTCGGGTTTTTTCTTAGAGAATTTTGTGTCAGGAAGGAGACAGCGAGATCGTTCACACGCGGCTTGTCTAGCCTTGAACTGATGCAGATTCACGGGATATACTAAATTTATTATTATTATCTGGAAACGATTAGATCAAATTTTATATAACTTTGGAAAAAAATTAAAATCCAACCAAAAATGGTAATTTACTTATGATTCAAATTTCTACCAAGAAATTTGTGCAATATTGCATCCCGTACCTTACTACTACCATAACTGGGGTTTTCTCTCCCTAGTTGAGATATTAATACATTAATATTTTTTGGATAAAATATCATGAAGTGTAACAAGGAAATATATATATATATATATATATATATATATATATATATATTACTAAATTTATTTTGGAAAATGAATTAAAACAATAAAAACAAAATTCGGCCCTTTCTTTTAACATTTTTCATTTTTAGATTTTTAGTTTAATAATTCTAGGAGTATGTTTGTCGAACAAAATTGTGCAAATATTTTTCTCAAAAATAATAACTAGAGAAAGTGTTTTTCAGCCGTTGAATTTTTTTTACTAAAATGTTGAGAATAAGCAAGCTGGCACATCTTCCGCATTCAAGAGGCATATCAAATTGGAGATTCGGAACCACAATTGAATAATCAATTAACCTAATTGGATGCTCCTACACTTAATCGCGTTACCAATCGTGGCCTCGACACCAATAGATATTTACATCTGAAGACCATATCTTCTTACCTAATGTAATTAGATACTACCAATTATAATTAGATACTGTAATTAGGTCCGATTTGTATATAATTGTGTAGTCTCTCACTCAATTGAATCAATACAATCAATTATTCTTCCAATTACTGTCTTACATGGTATCAGAGCAGATCTGATTAACCAAAGAAATCAAACCCAACAACCATGGCCAAAAACTTTAGCTCAACCAATACCTCTGCAATTAACCCAGAAAATGCAGAGAAGACAAGCTTTAAGAAAATCATCAAAATCGACAGAAACACGGGGTTAAAGATAACCACCGTCTCTTTCAATGAAGTTAATTACATGTCCTGGTCAAAGGCGATTCAAATCGCAATCAGCGGCCGAGGAAGAATCGAATTCATTGACGGGAGCTTCACGGCCCCAGCCAAAACTGATCCCACTTACAATGAGTGGAGCATGAATAACCATTTGGTTATGTCATGGATTCACCCACTCACATGATTTGTTCAATTTTGCAGAAAGCGCTCACGATTTGTGGGATGCAATTAAAGAGTTGTACTCCCAACAAGAGAATCTCTACCAGGTCTTTGAACTCAAAAAGAGTATAATCGAGCTCCAGAAAGGCGAGAAAACCTTTGTAGAGTACTTCAGCAGACTGAAGGTCATGTGGGAAGAGCTGACCATGCTGAGACCAGCCACCACTGACCTACTTACACTCAAGAAAAGAGAAGATGAAGATAAGGTGTTTAAAATCTTGATGGGACTCGACCCAGATTACGAGTCTTTCCAAAAACAGATCCTTACAGCTACTGATCTCCCTTCCATTAATGCTGTCTGTGCCCAGATTCAAAAGGAAGAAACAAGAAAAAGGTTGATGGGAGCCCTCCAGAAAAATGACTCAATTCCTGAAGCACATGCATTCCTGAGCAATCAAGGAACAACACACGTAGCAAAATGATTCATGAATAATCGCGGAGGCTCTAGCAGCAGCAGACGAGGTGGTGGTCGTACTGGAAGAACCAACATCAGCTGCGATCATTGTGGAAGATTGGGCCACCTAAAGGAGAAATGCTGGTTCCTCCACCCGCATCTTAAACCTCAATTTAAAGATCAGAATAACACTGATTATCCTAATGCATTTGCAGCTTCTCAAGAATTAGCTGGCTCCAACACCATTGATGAAACCACACAGCGTGTTCTTCATCAATTGAAAATAGGGGGAGAAGGGAACCAAGCTGAAGTCAAAAATCCAAAAATCCCAATGAAGGTAACACTAAATCACTATTCGCTGTACATGTTGTCACTGAACAGACACTAAATGCACTAAACTACCACACCTTGAAAAATAATTTCAATTGGATTATTGATTCTGGAGCAAATGCTCACATGACAAATAATATTAACATGATAAATAACCTTAAATCATTGCACAATCAACATATCTTTATTGCTAATGGTGAAAAAATCTCGATTGTTGGAAATGGTCGCACTAGTATCTTCAAAAATCACCACGAAATTGACTCTTTTTACATTCCAAATTTGTCAAGTAACTTATTATCTGTTAGTCAAATCACTCGAAAACTTAATTGTCGAGTCATATTCTCTGCTAATCGTGTCGAATTTTAGGACTCCTTAACGGAGAAGAAGATTGGTGAAGGCAAACTTATCAATGGACTTTACGTGGTCTCTCACAACCCGATTGCTTTTACTGCCTCTAAAGATGCTTCCATTCACCATCTCTGGCATGCTAGACTAGGACATCCTAGTAGTACTATTTTAAGCAACTTATTTCTTGAATTTCGCAACTCTGAACTCAAGTGTGATAACTATCAATTGGCAAAAAATTGTAGACTTCCCTTTCATTCCTCTGATTCAATTTATGATAAGCCATTTGAATTAGTTCACTCTGATGTGTGGTCTGCTCCGCTTTTATCTTTTGATGGTTTTAAATATTTTGTAACTTTTATTGATCACCACAGTCGTGGAACATGGATTTATCTGCTAAAACACAAACATGAGGTCTTTAGAGCATTTCAATTATTTCACAATTTGGTTATTAATCAGTTTAATGCTAAAATTAGTCTTTTGTACTGACAATGGGACCGAGTACAAATGTGATTTTGTGGATTACCTTGCTAAATGTGATTATGCATCAAACCTCGTGTATTTATACTCCGTAGTAAAACATCATCGCGGAAAGAAAAAATCATGACTTACTTGATATGACCAGGGCGATGATGATCCAGATGAATATCAAGAAGAAATACTAGAGCGATGGAGTGCTTACAGCCTACCATCTTATTAATCGGCTACCCAGCAAAGTTCTCCAAGGCGGTGCCCCTTTAGAAATTCTCCTCAATTTCAAACCCAAATTGGATTATCTCCGCATTTTTGGTAGTCGTTGCTTTGTCCATATGCCTGCATGTAAAAGGAATAAGTTGGACTACCAAGCAATCAAATACGTATTCGTAGGCTATTCAAGCACTCAGAAGAGCTACAAGTGCTTCTGTCCAGCAACTGGCTAGAAATTTGTCTCCCGTGATGTTTACTTCGATGAATTAGAGCCATACTTTACTCCTTCCATGGAAAATCCAACTCAAGAGGAGAACATTCTTGAGGGTACAAGACTCATACCTTTGCCAATCATACCAATTGTCTCAGTAATTGGCGATTCCAAGTCATCAGAAAGCACAAATGACAAAGGTACGGATCCCAAGCCAGATACAATTACTGATTCCAGGCCCAATAATATTTTGCAAGTCTGATGCTACAACCACAATTGGAGAAGAAATTAATCTGATTTCAGATACGGAAAGACAAAATTCTCCTCAGGAACAATCAATTCCTCTAATTATAAGCACAAAAATTTGAATTCCAGGAGTGCCTGATGAACCAAACTCTCAGGCCCAAGGTACATCCAAATTGCCTAATCCCGCTACTAAGGCCTCAATTCAACCTACTAGAAAGTCAAATAGGACTACTCAAGTTAGCTGTAAGTTGAAAGACTTTAAAACTTACCATGGCTATTACCCAATTGAGAACCGCATCTCCTGTGATAACATCAAACCAAAGCACATGTCCTCCATAAGCTATCTTGATAAGAATATTAAACCTAAGAACTTTGAGGAGGCAATTAAACATAGGGAATGGAAGGATGCTATGAACGAAGAACTAACTACTTTAAAACGCAATCAAACATGGTCGATTATAGACCTTCCTCTCGGAAAGAAAGCAATCAATTGCAAATGGGTCTTCAAACTTAAATTCAATAGTAATGGAATAATTGAATGCTACAAAGCTCGATTGGTTGCAAAAGGTTTCACTCAAACCCTCGGGATTGACTATAGTAAAACATTCGCGCCAGTAGCAAAAATGAATACCATCCACATCCTGATCTCACTCGCTGTGAATCAAGGATGGAAATCGGAACATATGGACATGAAAATGCTTTCTTGTAGGGAAGATTAGAGGAAGAAATCTATCTTAGACTACCTCCTGGCCTTCGATCACTCTCTCCAAATAAGGTATATAAACTCTACAAGGCCATCTATGGCCTCAAGCAATCTCCTTGTGCTTGGTATGATCGCCTAAGTGGCAAACTGATCAACCTTGGATTCTACAATTGTTATTCAGATTCTAGCTTATTTGTGTCATTCGACAATCAAGGTAAAGTAATCGTCCTTATTTACGTTGATGATATTCTTATCACATGTGACAATAACGTGTTAATCGATAGATTGAAGTCTGAATTGCAACAGAGATTTGACATTAAAGACTTAGGCAAATTAAAGTACTTTTTAGGAGTCGAATTTGTCTATTCTTCTTAAGGACTCTTCCTCAATCAAAGGAAGTACACTCTTGATCTCCTTGAGGACACCAAGAAGCTGGGGCCAACCCCCTTCAAGACTCTAATTGAGCTGAACTTGAAATTTTCTAATCTCGAAGGGAAACCCATTGCTAATGTTTGACAATTTCAACGCATTGTTGGCAAATTAATTTATCTACCTGTCCGTATATTACATATGATGTTAGCATTATTAGTCAAGTCATGCATGCTCCTAAAGCTATTCATCTTGAAATTATTGACCGCATTTTACAATATCTCAAACATTGTCCAGGTAGAGGCATCTTATTACAACGACACAATCACTTATTGGTTTCAGCTTTCTTTGATATAGTTTGGGCTGGCCATATCGATGATCGAAAGTCCACTACGGGTTACTGTCTATTTGTTGGTGGGAACCCTATCATCTGGGGATCAAAGAAGCAAAAGGTCATAGCTCGATCTAGCGCAGAAGCCGAGTATTGTGCCATGGCTTCCACGGCATACGAGCTGATCTGGGTGAAGAGTCTCCTATCGAAATTAAAGATTAAGGTTCGCTGTCCAATGCCGCTTCACTACAACAACAAAGCAGCCATCTACATTGCTTCCAACCCTGTCTTCCACGAGAGAACCAAGCATATCGAGATCAATTATCACTTTATTCGAGATAAGGTTCAAGACGGCACAATCACCACACGATTCACACCAAGTCATGAGCAAACAGCGGATATCTTCACGAAGTCCCTCAACAGCAATCAATTCAACTACCATTTGGGCAAATTGGGTATTCATGATATCTTCTCCCCAACTTGAGAGAGAGTGTTGAGAATAAGCAAGCTGGCACATCTCCCGCATTCAAGAGGCATATTAAATTGGAGATTCGGAACCACAATTGGAGAATCAATTAACCTAATTGGACGCTCCTGCACTTAATCGCGTTACCAATTGTGGCCTCGACACCAACAACTACTTCCATCTGAAGACCCGCGATATCTTCTTACCTAATATAATTAGATACTATCAATTGTAATTAGATACTGTAATTAGGTTCGATTTGTATATAATTGTGTAATCTCTCACTCAATTGAATCAATACAATCAATTATTCTTCCAATTACTATCTTACACTAAAGAATAGTAATGTGCTAGTCCATCCACAAAACATTGATTTTTACCAAAATAAATCATAATAAATTGAGCAGATATTCCACCTAATTTGGGCCGGATTCAGTGGCATGGCCATCGGGAAAACTATAGACGCATTGCAATTGGGTTCTGATGGGCGAAACTCAGGCCCGCAATTGATGTAGACTTGTTCTTGGATTCGATTTGTGTGGGTTACCAAATAAATTTATGATAAAAATATTTTGAGTTCAATCCACGTCTAAATATTAATTGATTTATGAATATTAGAGGTTCACTATAAAAATTGTGGCAATCCATGAGCCTCCAAACCAAAAAAAAAATTTACTATTCTCGAATTAATATTAAATATTTGATCCAAAACTTTAATCTAACATCCATGTGAAGTCCAATACGGTTTGAACGATATACAATTAAACTCCTCATACTATAATAAGAATCCTTTGTAAAAAAGAGATTAAAGCAACGAAAAATCAACAGAGAAGTAGTAGCCAACAAATAAGATTTGGAGCAACATGTTAGCGTAGGAGTTTTGAAGTGAGGTTTCGAAGAATACAGGTTAATATTTGAATCCTGAATTTGTGTCAAGTCTTTCGATATTTTATGCTGCTAGATTAAATATTTTTTACTTTGATACTTTACACATTTGGGGTTTGGTTTCATTGCATCACATCGTATAAAGTTAAAATACTCGTCTTATTGGTTAAGGAAAAAATATATAATACCAACCCTTAAGCTTAATGCAAGTAATGAGCAAGAGGACAAAGTGTAACATTCTTCCAGGGAACTTTCCTCGGTCAACTTAGGCTACAAGCTTTGTCCTGAAGATCTGCGGAGCTCCTGCATTGTACTCTGCCCAATTCGACGGTGGGTTCCAAATCGTACCAAAAAACAAATTTAAAAGTCACACTTGTAACATGTGCAAAAAGAGAACAAAATATAAAATTTCCCGTAAAGTCAAACGAATAGAATATATTATTACTTTGTATAATACCCAAAGTCTCAATAATATAGGTCGGTGGTTATTACTTTGATAAATTATCCAACTACAAGCTTTCATGACTTGCAAAGAATAAGAACCACATAAGACTAGAATAAGGCAGGGTTCAGTGTTCAACCTAGAACATGTCTACGTGATGGGGGTGATAATGTTTGGATGCATTTATAAAAAGCATTTATAGAAACAACAATCTACCTTAGACGACATTATATCCTCGAGCTCTCGAATTTTAGACCAATAAGAGAATTTATAAAAAGCATATTTACCATTTTTTCGAAGTAAATTTTTATTAATAATAATATCCGTCTGAAAGAGAATTCACAATATTATAATCGACGACCTCTTCATAATCCCGATGTTAAAAATTCATTGCAAAAAACTATACCAGGAAAATAGTTTCATTGATAACGCCACGATTACAAAACTTTTTGGACTACATGATACAATCTTAGAATTAGTGGATTCCTAAGCAATATACCAACAAGCAATTGCGTTACTAATCAATCCGCATAAAATAAAACCTCGAGTACTAAATAAAAGGTAAATGAACGTGTGCCTAAACACTAGGCTTTTAACATGGTATGTGAGTGAGGAGGTGTGTGATGATTATTTTTAGTTAGGAGTGGGATGAATTTGTTTATAAATGTTATCATTTTATTTAGCAATTTTTATTTTTTGAATTTTGAGTTAAACATGAAGATTTAATATAAGTAAATGACACCTATCACTATTTTGTTTTTTTTGTGAATATTTAATTTAAATAATTAAATTTAAATTTTGAGACACTAAATGAATTTCATTTTTTTTAGGAAATTTTTTTTCTATTCACAAAAAGTACAAATTGAAGTGATTTTTTCAAAAGAGATAAAATCTGTTGTCATCTAACTAAACATTATTTTAGTGTAAATCATCTATCATCTAGATTCATTGAAATTATTAATCTAAATTTAAATTGAGTAAAAGTGATTTTTCACTACAATTAAGTTGTTCATAAAAGGGCACCATCATTTTTTTTTTTTTTGAGATCCTATTCTAAATCCTATTCTATTACATCAGAAATGCTTATGCCAGGAGTCGAATCCTAGACTTCACCCCACCCCACCCCACCCCGCCCCAATGTCACTGGACCAAATGGTCACTTGGCGGCACCATCATATTTTATATTACCGTTTAAACAATAAAAATAGAATAGTAAGAAAATATAATCTATTTATACATAAAAAAGATAAAATATACGACCACTCGAGCCTAGTGGACTTGCTACACAACTCATCCACCAACGCACGAACGCGGTAAGAGTAGCAGCCAAAGGCCGTTGTTTTGTCTGCATCTTCATTTATGGAACATTATAATTCAGAATATCTCCAATAATACAAGTGCATGTGAACCCAATAGAGACTTGGCAGCTCACTTTTGTTTACTTTTCCTTTCGGCAATTGAAATCGCCGATGCGTATAAATACCCATCTCCTCACAGTGTCTTAGAACCCACAACTCTAAACTAGCATTACAAGTATATCCAAATATATTCACCGAAAGATATATTCACAAAAAAAAATATATTCACCGAAAGATCAGTTTTACGGTGCATAATTCAAAATAAC
>SOPF01030139.1:0-19957 GCA_012979155.1 Hypericum perforatum
GATCCAAGATAGACCATTGCATTCAAAATCTCACATATGATCAAAATACATCAAATTATAACAGATGACTCAAAAAAGACAATAAATGTTGATTGCAGGAGCATTTCAAATAGTTAGCCTAGTTCAATCAATCAAAATACAATCAAATACATGAAATCTTCAATAATTTGACAATTAATTAACCTCTCCCTTGTTTAATTTGGGTTTAGCTTATGCCAACGGAGAGAGAAAAGGAAGTGTTATGGAAAAACTCTTCGCCATGGGAGATTCAATAGCACGAGAGAACTTCAGTTCGGGGACTACTACGTCGTCTTTGCCCCCTCTATTAGACGTGGAAGCCGAATTCTCTTTGTCCTTGGATACAAATTCTCAAGCATCCTGTGGGGATTCCATCCAACAATATATGAAAAACTTGGGACTAGAAAGGTGACAACTTCCTCATTCCGTTACATTTTCTTTTATTAGTTAAGTGTGATTCAATATTTTTTCGAATATTGAGAAAATGAGTTCAACAGGTTTCTGATTGCCTTCCTATTCAGTTTTGCCATGCATCCAGGACACTATTAACCTTCTTTAACCGTCTATGTTAAGATCTCCAATAAATACCAAGTGGTCGGACTCGTATATTATTACATCTTGATGAATTAAAAACACTGGGAGCACGATATTTAATTAATTTATTGGTGTACTAATCAATTGATTGAAAATGATTTATCAATATAAAACACGGTAAAGGGAACAAAAATCCCAAACAACAAGGTGGCAAGGGAGTGTTTCTTTTTGTTAGTTGTTTTGTTTTCTTCGTTCAACTAAAAACTGTAGCATGTAAATCCGCATAGGGCACATAAGTTTGGATGGCAAGACACCTACGTATTCACAAAGGCGATGGGAGAGATGATGGTTAATCACATGAGAGGAGATATTCCGGTCGTCATAATTCGACCCAGCATAATTGAGAGCACTTTCCGAGACCCATTTCCGGGATGGATTGAAGGAAACAGGTGCATTAAAATTATAATTACTCAATATAATTAGTCAACTCAATGTCTAATTTATATATTTTTATTACTCATTTTTTAGAATATCCACTTAACCTTCATGTTGTTATGGGTATTGATCTATTTGCTTAGGGTGGTGGATCCGTTAATAATTTTGTACGGTAAAGGGCTGATCTCAGGCTTTCTGGGAATTCCTGATTCTCCCGTTGATGTTGTAAGTATTAAAAAAAATTTGGCTCATGTGCCTTAGTTATGTTTTTCTTCTTCAAGATATAGAATTCAAGCCTTACAAATGAAAAAATATATCATCTGAAAAGCTATTTTTTGAATAGAATTTGTTAATAAAATTGGCTATTAATTGGGTTTTCTTTTGTGCACAAAAATGGTTAATATTGTCAAATTCGATTAAGACTATATGTAATCAAAATTAGTATATAATTTAAATTTGGAAATCAAATTAACTTGAATTTTCGTGATTTTCCATTATTTGGGCTAATTTACTTGGTAATTATGTAATTATCTTGGTTGATTAATACAAAAAGCTTATTGATAAAAAAAATAGATTCCCACAATGTTCTAATTCAAAATACAATTAAATATGTCTTTCTTTCCACTATATTGTAGGTTCCAGCGGATATGGTGGTAAATGCAATCGTGGCAATATTAGCGAAACATGGGATGGCACAAAAACAAGACATTGATGTCTATCAAGTTGCTTCATCAGTCGTAAATCCTTTCTATTTTCATGGCTTGGCTTCTGCTGCTTTTGACCACTTCAGTTCTAATCCTTACATCGACTCAAACGGCAATCCGGTTCCTGTCTCATCCTGTAAGCTCTTCGAGTCGAAGGAAGAATTCTTCTCTTGCTTCGATGGTGGTCAAGGGAAGGACAGTGCTAATTTTGGGCTCACACGATTCCAGAAAAGGTTTTTGGGCCAGATCGAGTATTTGGTTAAAGTTTATGGGCCATATACTATTGGCCAAAGTAAAAGGTAAGCAACGTTTCTTGGACTTTTCTAAGTAATTGCAAGTATTATGTTTCAAAATTACGTGATATGTTGATATGTATGAAGCTGATTAATTTTGATTTAAACTAGGTAGAATTTTGTATGTGTAACTTTTTATATTACTACAGAGGCATGACGAACCTATGAAATACATATAACTATTAACTAGAGGCAGAGTGCATTAAGTTAGGTATTTTTAAGTCCCTAGTATAAATCAAGTCCAAGCAGAATCCAAGTCAATAACGAGAGCTTTTTTCATTATTATTTAGCATATGCAATATTCAAAAGATCGAATTTTAGAGTTTTTAACTATACTAGAACGACTTTTTGTAAAATATATATAAGCGCTTGTCGAGATTTTAAGTTATTCATGTGTTGCAGATTTGACATAAGTAACACCATGACATTGATGGAGAGCATGTCACAGGAGGAGAAAAATACATTTGGATTTGGCGTTAAGGACATGGATTGGGATGACTACTTTGTAAATATCCATATTCCAGGAGGCATGTCATGAAGGGAAGAGGAACCCGCCGCCGCCAAACATTGCAAAAACCCATCATGTCATGAGGCGTAAAGTTTTTTCCATTAAAAGACGGTGTTGTTGGTAATAAAATTGTGCTATCTCGTCTCTATTATTTATCAGTGTGGATTTTCTCAGAGTCAATAAATAAATACATGAAAGTGTATGGGTTAGTCCTAAAGAAATTGGGATTAGGTAATCTGTACAAGTTATATGATTCGATTTGATATGTCGGCATCTTGTTTGAACACGGGTCCTACAAGGCTACAACACAATCGTGGTCTCGTGGATACACTTCACACCAAAAATAACTAGTTTTTTTGCAAGTACTTGAGCTACACCCGAAGGTCAACTGTTTATTAATTTTAAGGGAAAAATTCAAGTAAGTACTTAGTACCTTTTTTGATTTCTCATTTAGATACGTGTAGTTTTTTTAAAAAAAAAATTAGTGACCAACTTAACTCATTTTTTTCTCACTCAAGTTTATCTAGTTCGATTTGCTTTTTTTTAAATAAATTATTTAGACGCTTATGTAGATATTCGCATGACATTCACTCAAATAAGTAACTAATTATGTGGCAATCGATAATTTGATAAAATTAATAGTAAATTTGCTTAATTTTCTCTCAAAATTTATTAATTTTATATTCAACCATCTCTGTCGCCGTCTTGAAAACTCTTCTCTCTCTTTCCTCCACGTCCCTCTTCCTCTCTTCTCCCTCTCTACAAAATAATATACCCACAAGCAAACCCTAACTTCTTTCCTTCTCTTCCTCGTCGTCGGCTTCCTCCATGACCACCACCACTACCTGGCTCCATCAAGCATCCCCGACGAAGCTCTCCCGACAAGATCAGGCTATCTTGTCGTCCCCTTCCCCCCACCCTATAGTTGTTCTCATAGTTGTCGATGCGACGGCGGAGAACCCCTAGAGAGCGGCATCGGCCGCTTAGACACCTCCAAGTTCCCCACCCCCCCCTTCTCCGCCGCCGGCTACATTGACGGTAACCCAAGAACTCAATTTGAAATATATAAAAACTCACCAAAAAAGAAAGAGGAAAACTTCTAGAAAAAAAAAAAGGTACCCAGAACAATTAACGTGAGGAGCTAGGGTTTCAGTTAATTAGATTGGAAAAATTAATGTGAGAGAGGGAGAGGAAGGGGCAAGACTCAAGAGAGAGGATTATTGATATTTTTGTATTTTAATTTCAAGGGAATAATAGTTGTTTTAGGATTAGAAATATAAAAGATTGTCGATGATTTCAACAAGAAAAAAACACGAGAATGAACACATGCATTTCGGAAAATTATGACCGCATAGTTTATTGTACGATATTTTACACTTCACGCATAATTTACCCATATCTATTATAAGGGGTTGAATGTTATCCATACCACATTTACCCCCTCACCAAAATTGGATTGAGCGAATATTAACAAAAATTAATCATCAGTTCGAAATTACACATGAAAATTAATATTATTTACAGACAAATCAATGTTAGTATACGTATAAATTAATATTACTGCAAATTAATATCGCTAAAAAAGAAAATCAATATCCAACACATGAAAGCGAAGAAATGTTGTCCCTGGTGGGATCTGCTGCAGCCGATCCAACCTAACACATTCTGCTGGCTTTTCCTCTTTTTTCCTTCCTATTACATACCGGTGTGTGGCTGGCTGCTGGCCGTCACAATTAAATGAGACCGAACACTATTGAGTATTCGACAAGACATGCTGTGAGGAAATGATCAATAATTTTACAATATGGGCAGTAGCTAGGCGTGTTAATAGACTACTACAAACTATGAACATCGGGAAGGTTGTTCAAACACAGCATTGTGAAATTTTAACTGTTGGCAAACACTAGCTCTGACCGGTCTAGAGGCAACACCAGCTTCGCCGATGCATTTTAATACTCGCACCGATTCCTCATCATATATTTCATCTGTTCATATAATTTACTGAATTATTTTTGTCCCACTATAGAATTTCAGCCCCATAATTGGAATCCCGGAATGGTCCGAATCATAGGTACCCGTTATTCAAAACAAATCCTAGATACCCCGGTAGTAATCGGCGCAGCCGTATTTAATGGACATCTTTCAAAATTGACAATCTAATACATGTAGTCTCCAGAAAATCCAGATCATATTCGGACCAATCAATAGCCTGCCTCTTCCGATATGTGTCACCAACCTAGATTTATTGCTTGTCAACTGGAATTACGGCCCACGTTTGAGAATTTTGATTCGTATTATTTTCTTATATAAACATTATTCAATATCTATAGGTAAGTTGACCATTTGATTCGTCAAAATTTTGATTCGTCAATAGAGTTTTAGATTCTAAATATTGTCAAAAAATTATTCAAATTCGAATGTTCTATATTAAATAAAAAAATTAAAATAAACTTGCACAAATTTGAAGGGAAAAAAGTCAGAAACGGTGAACATTGAATTTTGAATCACTCGTGCGGCGTGCCCTGCCCCATCTTTCGAGAATCCGGCAGCAGGGCCTCCCCGAGACAATTCTCGCTGACGTTGACGTCCGCGTCAGCGATGCAGAGGTGGGTGGGAACATTGTTGGCCAAACATAGAGCAGGTAGGGTGTTTTTCCTTGAAGGGGTTGTTTTAAAAAAGAATAACGAAAATAGGGTCCCCGGAAAAAGTTTTCCTTGTCTAGAGTTGGTTCAAACCCACAAAAAAAATAACGGGTTTGGTTTGCTCATATCCACAATAAAAAAATGCGGGTTCAACCCAAAAACTAAAAAAAATGCGAGTCGAACCGATCCAGCCGAGTCCGGGTTTAGCCGAGTACAGACCCGCATTTTTTTTTTAGTTTTTGGGTCGACCCTAGACAAGAAAAACTTTTCTCGATGACCCTATTTTCGTTATTCTTTTTTAAATCAACCCCCTGCAGGAAATTTAACCGAGCAGGTAATCGTTTGCTTTTCTTCAATTTTTACAATAATTCAAAACACTATACAATTTCATCTTTCAAAATTACACATCTTGATTGTTATTTTTCTCTATTAATAATTGATTTATTCTCTCTCAAAGTTTGCGGTTTGCTACACTATTCATTTTATTAGTTATTAGTTATGCAATTAATTACATTATTAGTTACGTTTTGTACTTAATGAGTGAATATAGTATTTAGATTTATTTCGGATAAAGTATTTAAAAAATAAAACACTTTATTTATATAAAAGAGTTAATATTGGATACGGCCAGTGCTTCCTGTCTGTGAGAAGTTAACAAACTTTATGTTGGAGAAAAAAACTGTTAATGAAAAAAAGGACTGCAACAAATAAGTGTAATCAATTCGCAATTCAGTGCGTATACTAAGACGAATTAAGTTTAGTTTTGATGCACCTTGTAGGTTTCCTCTGTTATCACGGTGGAAAAACCATTCAGTTCGGTTTTCAATTACGTAAGTAGTTGAAAAAAAAGTTTTTAGATTCGGTAAGGATATGTATTCATATGAAAACTAACGAAAGATAATTTATATGAAAAGGGACCAAAGAAATAATGAAAAGAAAGAATGATGGTTAGAAATTAGGGTATGGAACAAAAAAGAATATTAAAAATTATTGATTATCTTTCTTTAGTTCCCATATGAAAATAAAATATTTGTTCCTGCCGAATTTACTTCCTTACAAAAAAAAATGTTTGCTGGTCCCGTTTTAACAATTATTGTCAAATAAGTATTTAGCATCGTTGAATTACATAAATTTGATTCTTTTGGAGATAAGGAAACTAAAAATCTAATTTAATACATCAATTGCAAGTTTAACATTTCATTTATTTTTATAGAAATACATTATACCCTAACATTAACCATAAACTATAATTTTAAAATTTTTCATAAAAACTGAAAATTTTCAAAATAAAATAAGTATAGAATTAGAATAATTTAGGCGGTCTCAATGTCTATATTTGAATCTGCCTTGTAAGAATCAAATATATTTACAGATTTTGGTGAATGAACGAATTTAATTCAAATTCTATTGCTTAGGGTAACGTCGAGGCATGTACTTGATCTCCTTCGCGCCATTCAAAGACACAATGACACGCTAAGCAACCGTGTTATTTGAAAGGGCTCAAGAAAGGAGGGGTCGACATTGGAGTTATCCCGAAAGAATATACTTTTGTTTAGTAAAAATGTAGGGGTCGAGAAAAGATTGGTCATAGGGAAAAGAAAAGGTAAAGTCGAATAAGTGGATGGGAGAAGGGAAAAGGATCAATGGCTTGGCTTGGATAAGCAACGAAACATCGATTCTCTATAATTGAACTTTCTTTAATTCTATTTTAGAAAATTGCTCTATTGATTATATTTTACATATTCATAAAATTTATGTTAACTTCTTAAGCGAATCCAAAGTTAGTCTGGTAACTTGAATGTGTACTTTGGCATATTGTTGCTAAAAGTGGATTCCAGAGATTCAAAAACCCCAAATCCTTCGCAAGGCCAGTTGGATCATCCTTGAGGTCAAATAAAGAAGACGTAAAGAAGAGTCTTTGTTCTGGCCAAAAGTTGTCTCAAAAGCTATGCATGCACGTTCCCTTGCATCAGACAAATATATGGTCTTCTTTTTAGAATTGTAAGAAAAATATTGTCAAAATTCTCCACGCTCCATTGTTGCACCCTAATTCTTAGTACAAAAGTCGGATATTTAGTCTTCTTATCTACTCTTTATACCAAGAAACACAATGATAGCAAATATCTTCTTACATCAACAAAATAAAAGAAGTTGGGAGGCAGTTTATTCGGCCAGATAAAAAGTAAACCACGGATCTGGCAAATTACATTCTTAATACAAAATAACTTAAAAGTGTCAAGCTCTGATTGGATCCCCGCGGTCCTCTGCCTTACCTCAACATCTTTGTTTGTGTCCCTATCATGAAATGACGCTGCCTCCGTCCCTTCTGCATGCGTTTTTAAGTCCTCACGTGCCTTCGCAGCGGCTAAATAAAGCCAGGCCAGCCCCAGTTGCCATGTCGCCGGTTCCCAACGTCTTCCCCAATTTGAGTTGGAAATTTCTAATTTCTTCCTTTAAAACTCTAATTTTGCCCCCAATTTTCTCTCCACTTCTCCCTCAATAATGGCGGAAGCTACACACTCACAAGCTATTTTAATCTCGCAGGTACTGGAGGAATTTTGTAGGGCCTCGAAGCAACAAGTTAGCAAACCTAAAATGAAGTTGTTTGTGTCCAAGAATGTTACGAGTTCGTTGGCTAAGGATATTGCACACAAGTTAGGAGTATCGCTTACCAAAAACATGGGATGGTATTTAGGCATGTCCCTCCTGCACGACCGTGTTACGAAGAGTACGTACGCTCACATTGTGGAGAAAGCCCAGGAAAGACTACAAGGATGGAGTGTTGAGAAACTGTCTTTCGCTGGGAGGACCACACTTGCACAAGCAGTTATTGCAGCACTCCCCTCCTATACAATGCAATCGGCTAAGCTACCTATGGGCACTTGTGATGCAATAGAAAAAGTACAATGACAGTTCTTGTGGGGATCTACAACAGCTAGGAAGAAGACCCATCTTCTCTCTTGGGATGATGTGTGTCAACCAAAGGAGGCGAGGGGACTTGGTTTCAAACACTTGAGAACCCAAAACTTGGCGTTACTTATGAAGTTGGTCTGGGTCTTACTCATGGACAGATCCGCACTTTGGGATCAAGTGCTTTGGAGCAAATATATCAAGCAAGATCAGTATCTTCCAGAGGTATAAGCTAAGCCAACCAGTTCACCGCTATGGAAAGCACTTGCGGATATTTGGCCCACTATGCTAACTGGTGTAAAATGGACAATAAGGAATAGTTTTACGACCAAGTTTTGGACTGACTCATAGTTGGGAAGGCTCGGCCCACTAATTCAATACTGCAGCCAATCGATTCTAGCGAATGACGTACGCAAATTTTGCTAAAGAATTCTACGCACGTGCAAATAGTATAGTGGATAAGTAAGGTTCTGAACTGAGAATTAAGTACAAAATGTAAACAATTATCGATGTGTAACTGAGTAACCGATTTTTAAATGGGAGTTTCAATTGCTATTATAAGTAACAAAAATAAACATAAATTAGCTGGACGTGATCTAGCCGAGAATGTAAAAATAGGTTGTAACGATGGGAACAAACTGAGTATGATACCTTAACGAATTGACCATGTATATTAAAGTTATGGTTTTATGAAGATCCAACTAGTACCCGGAGTTTCCTTATGCGTCTTCCTAACGCTTTCGCTCATTAGGATGACAAAACCAAGATTAACAAAGATCTAAGTTACCGACCAACGCTTTCGCTCATTAATCGGACCTAAACATCTATTACCCTTGATTATGAAGATTCCTCCTACAGGTATACTTAAGATATTAAGACGCCTCTCAAATATCTAAGGATGTGTTGCCCACCTACTTAGGTGCCCGTGGGGTTATTCTTGAAATCAACGCTTTCGCTCATTAATCCCAAAGAATATGCTAACCGACTCTTCCACTAATTCGAATGCCTTTCGGTCCACTCTCATCAATTTGAATCATAGCTTAGGTGATCAGGCTAGTCTATGCTTTAAGCCTATCGATTAACAACTATTTCATATGATGATCAAACCATAACCCAATACACACGATCAATTACGTATTTAAGGCATCATACTCAAAGGGAAATTACTCACTAAACATAATTATATAACACAAGACAACAAATGATGAAAACATATTATTAACAAGACAAAAGAGATAGAGAAGAAGGCTTAGTCTCAATGATGATGCCTTCTTCCTCCTCCAAGAGTACTCTCAAACCCAAGTATATTACACAAATGATAAGTAGCTGAAAACATCCAAAAAAAACTGCCCTCTCCTAGTCCTCATGCCCCCTCATATAACCACATTATAATGCCTCTTTTTATCTTCACCAACCACTCCCACCAAGTCTTTTTAACTTCTTTAATCAAAAGTGGCAATAATGCTTCAAGAATAGCTGGAAAAGTGGTGGGAAAGTGGTGTAAAGGTGGTGGGAAAGTGGTGTAAAGGTTGCATCTTCGAGTGGAGAAGTCTGGAATTGCATCTAGATTTTCGGCCGTTGTAGCGACCGCTACGTTTGTAGCGACCGCTACACACCCTGTAGTGGCCGCTACAAACGTAGTGCCCGGGTGTGTCAAGTGTTTCCTTATTTCTGCACCAAATCTCTAGCGGCCGCTACATTTGTAGCGATCGCTACTCTTCTGCAGGCTTCTTCTTTTGGTCGTGCTTTTGCCACCCAAACTCCTTTCTCCATGTCAACGATCGATCGCCTTCAAAAACACATAGAATCCAATAAGTCCCCTCCTCTTGACATAACATTAAAAGATATACAAAACATAACGAAACTCAACACAACTACTCTAATTAAATACGAAAGACTCATAAAATGAAGACAAAAATATGTACGTTTACACGCACATCAGCGAAAGACCTAGATTCTCATGTTAGTGACATGGTCACGCAACAAGGACGCTAGAAATGGGAAGTGCTTTCACCATATGTGCCTTCTACCATCAGCTTACACATTGCCAAGTATCCAACCCCCGATCCAAATGGAGGCATGGATAAGGTGTGCAGGCAGTTTATCACACGTTCTGCTTACAATCTCTTGTAGGGTTATGAGGAAGGCGACATCAATCGGCCTTGGATGAAGCTCTGGCAATAGAAAGGACCCCAAAGGATAAAAAGAGTAGTGTGGCTGGCGGGCCATGGGCGCCTCCTAACTAACCTTCTGAGGAGGAGACGCCATATGACAATGGATGATCGATGCCCGTGCTACAGTGTATAAGAAGAAATGGTTTTTCATGCACTATGGGATTGCTTGAAAATTCATCACATTTGGACCAGATTGCTACGAATGGTAGGGGTGAGCTGTGGTAATTTCTTTGATATGAACCTCCCTGATTGGATTGACTACAACCTTAAAGGTTCATATCAGTGGTTAAATACGTTCATCATTGCTATTAACAATTGTTGGAAATGGAAGAATTATGATATTTGGGGCGAAGGTAAGAGCCAGCCGCCCCCCAACCAAGTTCAGATGATCGAGGCCAGATGCAAGGAGATTGCCTCGATAAGTGAGATCAGAATTAATCTGCAACCCAAACCTGTTAAACAAGCCTATTTACTCGGATGAGAAAGGCCTCCATATGGCTGGATTAAATTAAATTCGGATGGAGCCATGCGAGCCTCCTTAGATCGGCCTGCTGCAGGGGGATCCTTAGAGACCACCAAGGCAATTGGGTAGGAAGATTCTCTGCAAATGTGGGGAGCTACTCCAGCGTTAATGCTAAATTATGAGGGGTACTTTTTGGATTACAGCTAGCACAAGAGAGAGGGATTTCAAATCTACTCATCAAAGTTGACTCTATGGTCGTAAAGGATATGATCAAGAATGAGGTGGCAACGAACCTAATCTTAGAAAGGATTCTCAGAATGCTGAAAGGATTTCGTAAAATAAAGATTAACCATACATATCGGGAAGCTAATCAATGCACGGATAAATTGGCCAACATGGGCTTCAACGAACCTTTAGGCTGCCACAGTTTGCAGGACATACCGGTGGAGATCAAGAAGTTAATGCTTTGGGATATTGGGGATTGTGGACTACCCCGGATGATTAGCACTAGGACTAAGGAAGAATGCCATGTGGAAATGATACTGAATGGTGACAACTCTGGGAGAAGGATGCCGAACATCATCAACAATTCGGGTATTGCTGCCTGTCCGCGGAGAGCAGCTGCGGAACAGGGAAATGCTTATGAACATTTGTATTCTTCTTTTCAAGATTTAGTTCTTGATGGTGTAAGGCCAAACATTGCGATACCAACGTCATGGGAGGATCCGTACTTCCAAGGTACTCTTCTCCTTTCACAGATTTTTTCCCATGAATTTTCCTGTGAAGGGAGTTTGACGAGACCGACGGTCGCAACTTCACACGAGGCCGAGAGGGAACCTTGCACTAAGTAGGATTGCAATGGGCCAGTTTTAATTTCACGGGCACTAGCCCTCCTATTTCCACCAAAAAAAATGACCTAAGACATTCGCTGATTGTTTTTTTTTTTGTAAAGGTATAAATTTTATTAACGTCCTCAATATATACAAAAAATAAAGTACAACACTTGGCATCGTACAAAGTACAGTGTATAAACTTTTAATAGATGGTTCTACTATTAGTGTCTATACTTTGAGTAACTTTCCCTACCCTACTATTTTTATTGAATCTACAACTTGAATTTTTTTATCTTCAATGTATAATTCTTTTGGTGGAAAATAAGTAATTGGTTTTCTCTTTCCTACTATCGTCCTCACCTCCTAGGGCACAAGACCATATACACAAGGTTTAGAAAGGTGCACTTTACATAAAAATTTATATTTAAGCATACATTCAGCAAACAAATTAGGTAACATTTGTGCATGCAACAGCTGATCCTCAAAAGAAATAAGTGAGAGAAATCTGACAACCCAATGTCTTTCTGTCTATCCTCTCAGTGTCAACTGCCTACCCAACTCTCGCCGTCGCGCAAGACCAAGAAGTTGGTGGTCCATTGCCATGTAAGGAGGAGCAGGAGACCTGGAAATGGTTATTTCAGGTTGTCTCTCGAGAAAAATGATTGGCAAGTAGCGAACGATGTTCTCACTCGCATACGAGCGCAAGCTAAAGAGGCTCCGGAAGTGGCGAGGAAGGATGATCACAAAGATGGAATTGGAATTGTCAACTATCTCCAAGGGAAGAACTTCTTCATCACTGGTGCTACTGGGTTCTTAGGAAAGGGTTAGTATTTATAGTAGTAGATCATGAGTTTCGGTTAAATAATTTATATGGATAAGGAATTTTCGTAATGCAAAATTATTATATAGTGCTGGTGGAGAAGCTTTTGAGGTCGATTCCAGATATTGGAAAAATATATTTGATGATCAATGCAAGAGATAAGGAAGTTGCAGCTAAGAGGTTACGGAATGAAGTAAGCAACCTTTTCCTGTCTTTTTTCCCAAATTATTTTGAAAGGTAAAAATTTTATTATATATATGAGTGAACATGCTTAATTAATCAAGAATAAATTGATTACACATGTTCCAGTTGTTCTTCGTAAAAATTTAAGCTTAAAACAAAGTGTTGAATTCTCTTGTACCATAAATACGAGGTTATAAATTATAATCACATCCTGGTAAAAAAAATTGTCGTGATAATACAAAGTAGCACAAATGTATAAAAAAATAAAATAATTACTAACCAGACATAGATTACCTAGTAAAATGAATCATTCAAGTATTTTTGGGGATGAGTATTGAGTAATTCGGTTCCATCAAATATTGTTAGTGCCACTAAAAGTTAAAGTTATTCGGTGTATAATTGTAATCATGATACTAATAAGAACTCTGTAGCAATCTACTTTTTACTCCTTGAAAATTTACTTGCCTTTTAATTTTATTGTAAGTCAAATGAAAACTAATAATATTCTTTCCATTTTGTTCTTCCCCACATTATATCTCTATTTAGGAATAATTATTGGGGGAAAATATATACGGTAGAACTCCGTGATAAATCGATAACCTCTTAATAAATAATAATGATAAAAAGAATAGTTGTAACGAATGTGGACCGTTATTAATGTTCAATGACTCCCTATGAGAAAAACTAACATTTTTCTCACAAATTTAATTGTTAAATTTCCGTGTGAACTTTCGCATAAAGAGATGTTTCCAATTAAATGGGGAAAAATACACATAAATAATTTGATTTTTCTCTTTTAAAAAAGATTTTTTTAAAATTTAATTCACGTAATTTATATTTTTGGATATTATATACCGATAATCCGAATAAATATCATGTTAGTCCCGCGCGACGCCCATGTGGCCGCGGAAATCACCGTGGCCTTTTTTCATGTTGCCCAAATCTTGCTCTAAATTTCATGTTATCACTACTCAGTTCGTCCTCTCACTTATATTTCTTTTTCAAATGAATTGATTAATTTAAATTTGAATTAGATTGGATATCAAAAATAGCAAAACAGAATTTATTCACTATTTATGGGTTCGTGTTTTATCTTTGGTGTTCTTATTAATACCAATTACACTGATGAAAAATAGAATTTACTTGGTTTAAAGTTAATATATATTTGTATATAGATTATTTCTTATAATATACAATTGAGATGGCAGTTTGAACATTCTGCCTCCTATACAAAACAAAAATAAACGAGTTCGGAATTTTAAATAATTACAGACGGTCAAGTTGGAAAATTATCATGAAAAAGGGAGTTAGACTCCGACGGTGTAATAGCCAACTAATATCCATATCTCGGTCAAGATATTATCACAATTAATTGGTCGCCTAATTTTTCGACTTAGGAACTATAGCTTTCACAATTTTGTAGGGTCCAATAAAATATTTGAAGTCGCTTGAAATTTAGCAGCTCAATTAATTAGTTGATTTAAAAGGTAAATTTTGTTGATGGTAGCATTTACATATTATATAGTAAACCAGCGTAAATTCTCTCTTTTGATGAACACGAGGTCTCAGCTGCAAGCCTTGTAATTAATTATTTAACACTATACGTATACATGCAGATCATTGAATCAGACATCTTCAAAGAAATCAAGCAAAGATTGGGAGGATCATATGAAAGCTTCATGTTAAGTAAGGTGATTCCTGTGATAGGAAATATGGACCAACCGGATCTTAATTTGGAACAGAATGATACTCGAATGCTTGCAAGAGATGTCCACTTAATAATCAATTCCGCGGCCACTACCACGTTTGATGAGAGGTAAGCGGTTAATATCCAGTTACATTTATATGACTTAGTATGGCACATCCATCTACTATTTAATTTTCAAGTCGGGTAAAACTTTTTTAAAACGACAGTTTTTTTTTAAATCATCATTTAACACACTATTACATATTCAAATTTGAAATTGGTTAAGGTAAAATAACTCTTTGGTAAGTTAATCTATATATTTGTTGGTACTAATATCAATTTGTAAAATTTACTATATGATATAATTTTGTTGAAAATTTTGAATAAAAATATGGCCAATATAATTGAATATTGTAAAATGTGTGTATGTAAGGAAATTTATGTATTTTTTGGCGAAAAATATAGCTGCCGTACGAAAGAAATTATAACTCGTATCAAATAATGCTCAAAAGACTTTGTTCGGACAATCAGAAAGGCAAATAAAGTAAAGAAATATCCAAAGAAAGAGAGAGGAAAAAGCTCCTAGTAATTAAAATATTCAACTCGTCATTCAATTCTCTAGTGTGGATCAGTGTCATGGCCACTCGAGAGTACCTAATGGACAATAGTTTAGTCTCCAATGTAGATGAGGCTAGAGGTCTTAATGTTTAATTATGACAAGATTCTTGTTGTCAGGAGTTTGTTGGTTTAGTTTGACTAAGTTAGTTGATTTTGCGCTAATATCAAATAACTGATCAATTTTCCAGAGTACGTCAAATACACAAGAGCTCTTACATTTAACACTGTTTTATGGTCAAAAGTGGCAAAAGAATTCCATTACCACGAGTTGATCCTCATTTTGATCTTAGGGAACGGCGGTACAAATGTGTTGAAATGTTACGGAAATGGGAATGTTAAGCCCTAGTGTCTATATATCTCTATATCTCTCTACATGCGATATTGGTAATCTTCTCAATTCTGGGGACTTGCATTGTGTAGCATCTTACTAAATTCAAATAGAATATACAGAACCAGATTTAGTTGAAGATTGAAGTTAAATTTTCTTCACCATTTTTTCATCTTCCCGTCCTTTTTATTAGTATTTTTTTATTTACTTCCTACCAATTATCATATCCATGCCTAATGATCATGCATGATACACGATGTTTATTATCTTAATTTTTTGGTAAGGAGATATTCGTTTCACCATAAAATATAACTAATTACATATTCAAAATCGTGAGTGTTGAATTCGCTAATAAGAAACGAGTTTCCGGCCGCAAGTCTATAGACAACCAGATGAGAGACATTTTGTAGAATGATTTAGGAATTTATCTGAAAATGAATATCTGTACGAAACTCTAGTTGTATTTATTTCTGGATGAAATAAATTATCATTGAAAACCATATATATAGTTACCAATTCTTGTGGTATCCATAATATACTTATCCATAATACAATAGTATTCTCATCAATTAATCTAATAACCTATTATTGGTATATAATTACCAATTTGATGTCCTTGCAGATATGATGTTTCTCTGAAGATCAATACAAAGGGACCTTGTCATTTGCTAGAATTTGGGAAGAAGTGCAACAAATTGGAGCTTTTTGTGCAAATATCAACTGGTAAGGTTTTATTTAATAAAATAATGTATATGAAAAATAAATAACTCTCCACTTGAATTAAAGTAGTACTTTGTGTTTATTCTAAAAAAAAAAAGTAGTACTTTGCGTTGCCACATTTATCACTTGCAGTTGCAATCTTATATATTCTGTCAATTGATGGATTCACATGGAAAAAGAACTTTCTGAAGTGATGATACAGAAAATCAACTTCAATGTGACCAAGTGCCACATCTGAATAAACATTCATATTTCAATACATAATTTATTAAAAATGTGATTTTTAAATGTAAAAATTGTATCATTCCTAAAAAAATTACCAAATATAGTTACATCAACTGTACTATATGCACAAAACTCACGTAAGAAATGTGATTTTTAAATGTAACTATGACACATCATCCATTATTGGCTTGAAAATCGTTGCTGTCTTTCTAAATTGATAACGCTTGATAAAAAAATTCATTGCACCAGCCACCAGTTTTCAAATTTTATAATACCATAATAATAATAACTAATATATTTCAAAAAAGGTTAGCATTAAATTTTGATCCGAACTTTCAGGTAAAGTAATATTGTTTAATAAATACGTATATTTTTACATACTTTATAAGCTTTAAAAATATTTTTCAATTAAATAGTTTATGCCAATGGATAATACTTACATAATTCGTCATCTTTAAAATTATATATTAATCAAATATAATATTTAAATAACATTAAATCTCAAATTATTTAACTAAATATAGAAAAATAAAAAATTATCAAAAAAATATTGACTTGAATAAAAAAAAATTAGTGTATATGTATTTAGTGCAAAAACTCATTTTTTTATCATTTCATAGTAAACAAAATTGAACCCTCTTATTATATGAACTGATAATCCAACTAGTATCACTTTACGAGAGTTGTATTTTACTAAATTAATTCTCTTTCGACAACAATCTTTAAGTTTTCATTTTATAAATGACATGATACTAGAAAACTATTCCGAAAATAATTTTCGATAATTAGTTTACATTCTCATACACTTTGAATTAATTTACAGTATCGCATTTTATGTCCAAAATGACTTTGTTAGATTTTTTTTCAAATCAGAAATACGGATCTAAACTGGGTTGACGGTGTTCGACTAGGAGAGTTTAGAAAGATAACCAATTTTTCTCTTGTTTACTTTGGGTTTAGCTTATGCCAACGGAGAGAGAAAAGGAAGTGTTATGGAAAAAATTTTCTCCATGGGAGATACAATAGCGCGAGAGAACTTCACTTCGGGAAGTACGACATCGTCTTTACCTCCTCTGTTAGACGTGGAAGCCGAATTATCTTTGGCCTTGGATACCAACTCTCAAGCTTCTAGTGGCGATTCCATCCAACAATATATGAAAAACCTTGGACTACAAAGGTGACAGCTTAACTTCCTCATTTTGGGCTCTTCCGAGTTTCACCGAGTATTTAACCCTGTGTGATTTAAGAGCTTATTGGTTATGATGATTTCAATATTTAAGTCCTGTTATCTGAGAATATTTTACTACATTGTTATTTCATTTTGCATGATGTAGCTTATTAATTTGAGTTCAATATTTTGATTTTTTCTATGTAGTTTACTATTGGATCCATCCAAGTTTTGATTACTCCTTATAATTTGATAAAATTAACAATAAGTCATCTTGGACGAATTTACTTACGAATTTGACTTTTTTGACAGGCATAACTTTGACCATAATTATTTTAAAATTTACGATTATGCATTAAATAAGTCATGAATACCCAAAAATGAGTCTGGAAAAAGAGAGAGACCCGAACTACAAGGTGGGATGGGAGAGTGTGTTTTTTGTTTTCTTGTCCCAATTATATATTATATCATATCGAACTTGATAGGGCACATAAATTTGGATGGCAAGACACATATGTCTTCACAAAGGCAATGGGAGAGATGATGATTAATCACATGAAAGGAGACATTCCAGTCGTCATAATTCGACCTAGCATAATCGAGAGCACTTTCCAAGACCCATTTTCAGGATGGATTGAAGGAAACAGGTGAAGTATAATTACAATTACTCAATTAATTAGTCAACTCAGAATCTTCTTTATTATTATATGTTTGTTCGGTAAGTAGAAGATTTTATTTAAAAAACAGTGTTACAAAAATGAGAGGAAAAAAAAAAAGATTCAGGACAAAGAAAAAATCAAAAGTCCAGAACCTTAGCACAAAACGTCCAAGAAAAAACAGAGAGGCCAAGAACAAGAAAAAATACATATTATTCGAACGCTCAGTTGACTTTCTTTTGTAATGATCTGTATGTTTAGGATGATGGATCCGATACTAATTCTATACGGCAAAGGGCTAATGCCCGGCTTTCTCGGAATTCCTAATTCTCCGGTTGATGTTGTAAGTACTATAAATTTTTGGCTCACGTGGTTATTGATGTTTTTTTTTTCAATATGTCGGTATTTTTAATTTTTGAATTCAAATTTTATAAATAAAAAATCCTCTATATTTATCCGGTGATCTCACTCTGAATGCTTATTACAGTTGTCTCTTTCCTTTTACTCAAGTTTTAAAAAGAAAAATTACCACAGTGAGGCACTCCAACGGGTTTAGCTACTTGAAAGATTATGTAGACCGATTGATTGAGCTAAAACAAAAATTTTAAAACTATTCTCTCTTTTGCAGGTTCCAGCAGATATGGTGGTAAATGCAATCGTGGCAATATTAGCGAAACATGGGATGGCACAAAAACAAGACATTGATGTATATCAAGTTGCTTCATCAGTCGTAAATCCTTTCTATTTTCATGGCATGGCTTCCACGGCTTTTGACCACTTTAGTTCTAATCCTTACATCGACTCAAAAGGAAATCCGGTTTCTGTCGAGCCCTATAAACTCTTCGAGACAAAGGAAGAATTCATCTCTAGCCTCGGTGGTGGTCAAGGCAAGGAAAGAGCGAATTCTGGGCTCACCCGATTCCAGAAAAGGTTACTGGACCAGATCGAGTATATGGTTAAAATTTATGGGCCATATACTATTGGCCAAAGTAAAAGGTAACCATATTATTAAAATTAAACATTTTTTTGTCATTTTCAAGATTGTAATTCGTTTCAAAATTATTTGGAATATTTGGCAAATGCTAGTCTTAAGAATTCAGATTGAAGTCGGATATTGATGAAAAAAAGTTAACAAAAATTGAGCACCACTTCATAGATAATAGTTTCAGAGACATATTCTTTTTCTAAATTAGAACAACTTTCTTACCATCGGTTTTTAGGATTTTAAATTTTTTATATGATGTTCTGAATGGTATAGTTTTGGTGCAGGTTTGACATATGTAACACCATGAGATTGATGGAGAGTATGTCTGAGGAGGAGAAGGAGACGTTTGGATTTGGCGTGAAGGAAATAGATTGGGATGATTACTTCGTAAATATCCATATTCCAGGCTTAAGGAGGCATGTTATGAAGGGTAGAGGAACTAGTGGCCCAATAGCAAGCATTTGAGAAGAAATACGCTGGAGCTTAGAGCAAACAAAAAAATTTAAGAGATTTCTAGGAACGTTTTTAATAGAATAAAAAGAGCATAAAGGAAGTACATTTCTTGAAACGTTTTTATTAGAATAAAAAGAGCATGAAGGAAGTTGGTACTGTAATGGTGGTAGTGGTGCTTTTAACTTAAAATGATAATGCGATATCATATTCTACATTCTATTATGCATATAATTATTTATATAAGTGTCAAATCTCATTAATCTCTCATAATCCACATATATTCATTAGTCCAATACATTTCTTATCATTATCACCATCAACTATTTAATATCGCTGTCTTTGACCTCCTCATCTAGTCTTCCATTATAGAAAATCGACGTCTTCATGGCCATGTCTATCCCCCCTGACATGCTGTTGATCCTTTGTTAGTTGTGATGAGCATTTAATCAACTGCAATCTTAATTCAACCAATGTATAAGAAAAATTACACTCTTTATGCCATAAATTATTGCATACATTTAGACTGCATCTACTCATTTTCTATTTCCTCCATTTCATGCAACTTTATACTTTCTTTATACAAAATTGAAGTAAATATAT
>SOPF01030140.1:0-20414 GCA_012979155.1 Hypericum perforatum
GATCCAAGATAGACCATTGCATTCAAAATCTCACATATGATCAAAATGCATCAAATTATAACAGATGACTCAACAAAGACAATAAATGTTGATTGCAGGAGCATTTCAAATAGTTAGCCTAGTTCAATCAATCAAAATACAATCAAATACATGAAATCTTCAATAATTTGACAATTAATTAACCTCTCCCTTGTTTAATTTGGGTTTAGCTTATGCCAACGGAGAGAGAAAAGGAAGTGTTATGGAAAAACTCTTCGCCATGGGAGATTCAATAGCACGAGAGAACTTCAGTTCGGGGACTACTACGTCGTCTTTGCCCCCTCTATTAGACGTGGAAGTCGAATTCTCTTTGTCCTTGGATACAAATTCTCAAGCATCCTGTGGGGATTCCATCCAACAATATATGAAAAACTTGGGACTAGAAAGGTGACAACTTCCTCATTCCGTTACATTTTCTTTTATTAGTTAAGTGTGATTCAATATTTTTTCGAATATTGAGAAAATGAGTTCAACAGGTTTCTGATTGCCTTCCTATTCAGTTTTGCCATGCATCCAGGACACTATTAACCTTCTTTAACCGTCTATGTTAAGATCTCCAATAAATACCAAGTGGTCGGACTCGTATATTATTACATCTTGATGAATTAAAAACACTGGGAGCACGATATTTAATTAATTTATTGGTGTACTAATCAATTGATTGAAAATGATTTATCAATATAAAACACGGTAAAGGGAACAAAAATCCCAAACAACAAGGTGGCAAGGGAGTGTTTCTTTTTGTTAGTTGTTTTGTTTTCTTCGTTCAACTAAAAACTGTAGCATGTAAATCCGCATAGGGCACATAAGTTTGGATGGCAAGACACCTACGTATTCACAAAGGCGATGGGAGAGATGATGGTTAATCACATGAGAGGAGATATTCCGGTCGTCATAATTCGACCCAGCATAATTGAGAGCACTTTCCGAGACCCATTTCCGGGATGGATTGAAGGAAACAGGTGCATTAAAATTATAATTACTCAATATAATTAGTCAACTCAATGTCTAATTTATATATTTTTACTACTCATTTTTTAGAATATCCACTTAACCTTCATGTTGTTATGGGTATTGATCTATTTGCTTAGGGTGGTGGATCCGTTAATAATTTTGTACGGTAAAGGGCTGATCTCAGGCTTTCTGGGAATTCCTGATTCTCCCGTTGATGTTGTAAGTATTAAAAAAAATTTGGCTCATGTGCCTTAGTTATGTTTTTCTTCTTCAAGATATAGAATTCAAGCCTTACAAATGAAAAAATATATCATCTGAAAAGTTATTTTTTGAATAGAATTTGTTAATAAAATTGGCTATTAATTGGGTTTTCTTTTGTGCACAAAAATGGTTAATATTGTCAAATTCGATTAAGACTATATGTAATCAAAATTAGTATATATTTTAAATTTGGAAATCAAATTAACTTGAATTTTCGTGATTTTCCATTATTTGGGCTAATTTACTTGGCAATTATGTAATTATCTTGGTTGATTAATACAAAAAGTTTATTGATAAAAAAAATAGATTCCCACAATGTTCTAATTCAAAATACAATTAAATATGTCTTTCTTTCCACTATATTGTAGGTTCCAGCGGATATGGTGGTAAATGCAATCGTGGCAATATTAGCGAAACATGGGATGGCACAAAAACAAGACATTGATGTCTATCAAGTTGCTTCATCAGTCGTAAATCCTTTCTATTTTCATGGCTTGGCTTCTGCTGCTTTTGACCACTTCAGTTCTAATCCTTACATCGACTCAAACGGCAATCCGGTTCCTGTCTCATCCTGTAAGCTCTTCGAGTCGAAGGAAGAATTCTTCTCTTGCTTCGATGGTGGTCAAGGGAAGGACAGTGCTAATTTTGGGCTCACACGATTCCAGAAAAGGTTTTTGGGCCAGATCGAGTATTTGGTTAAAGTTTATGGGCCATATACTATTGGCCAAAGTAAAAGGTAAGCAACGTTTCTTGGACTTTTCTAAGTAATTGCAAGTATTATGTTTCAAAATTACGTGATATGTTGATATGTATGAAGCTGATTAATTTTGATTTAAACTAGGTAGAATTTTGTATGTGTAACTTTTTATATTACTACAGAGGCATGACGAACCTATGAAATACATATAACTATTAACTAGAGGCAGAGTGCATTAAGTTAGGTATTTTTAAGTCCCTAGTATAAATCAAGTCCAAGCAGAATCCAAGTCAATAACGAGAGCTTTTTTCATTATTATTTAGCATATGCAATATTCAAAAGATCGAATTTTAGAGTTTTTAACTATACTAGAACGACTTTTTGTAAAATATATATAAGCGCTTGTCGAGATTTTAAGTTATTCATGTGTTGCAGATTTGACATAAGTAACACCATGACATTGATGGAGAGCATGTCACAGGAGGAGAAAAATACATTTGGATTTGGCGTTAAGGACATGGATTGGGATGACTACTTTGTAAATATCCATATTCCAGGATTGAGGAGGCATGTCATGAAGGGAAGAGGAACCCGCCGCCGCCAAACATTGCAAAAACCCATCATGTCATGAGGCGTAAAGTTTTTTCCATTAAAAGACGGTGTTGTTGGTAATAAAATTGTGCTATCTCGTCTCTATTATTTATCAGTGTGGATTTTCTCAGAGTCAATAAATAAATACATGAAAGTGTATGGGTTAGTCCTAAAGAAATTGGGATTAGGTAATCTGTACAAGTTATATGATTCGATTTGATATGTCGGCATCTTGTTTGAACACGGGTCCTACAAGGCTACAACACAATCGTGGTCTCGTGGATACACTTCACACCAAAAATAACTAGTTTTTTTGCAAGTACTTGAGCTACACCCGAAGGTCAACTGTTTATTAATTTTAAGGGAAAAATTCAAGTAAGTACTTAGTACCTTTTTTGATTTCTCATTTAGATACGTGTAGTTTTTTTTAAAAAAAAAAATTAGTGACCAACTTAACTCATTTTTTTCTCACTCAAGTTTATCTAGTTCGATTTGCTTTTTTTTAAATAAATTATTTAGACGCTTATGTAGATATTCGCATGACATTCACTCAAATAAGTAACTAATTATGTGGCAATCGATAATTTGATAAAATTAATAGTAAATTTGCTTAATTTTCTCTCAAAATTTATTAATTTTATATTCAACCATCTCTGTCGCCGTCTTGAAAACTCTTCTCTCTCTTTCCTCCACGTCCCTCTTCCTCTCTTCTCCCTCTCTACAAAATAATATACCCACAAGCAAACCCTAACTTCTTTCCTTCTCTTCCTCGTCGTCGGCTTCCTCCATGACCACCACCACTACCTGGCTCCATCAAGCATCCCCGACGAAGCTCTCCCGACAAGATCAGGCTATCTTGTCGTCCCCTTCCCCCCACCCTATAGTTGTTCTCATAGTTGTCGATGCGACGGCGGAGAACCCCTAGAGAGCGGCATCGGCCGCTTAGACACCTCCAAGTTCCCCACCCCCCCCTTCTCCGCCGCCGGCTACATTGACGGTAACCCAAGAACTCAATTTGAAATATATAAAAACTCACCAAAAAAGAAAGAGGAAAACTTCTAGAAAAAAAAAAAGGTACCCAGAACAATTAACGTGAGGAGCTAGGGTTTCAGTTAATTAGATTGGAAAAATTAATGTGAGAGAGGGAGAGGAAGGGGCAAGACTCAAGAGAGAGGATTATTGATATTTTTGTATTTTAATTTCAAGGGAATAATAGTTGTTTTAGGATTAGAAATATAAAAGATTGTCGATGATTTCAACAAGAAAAAAACACGAGAATGAACACATGCATTTCGGAAAATTATGACCGCATAGTTTATTGTACGATATTTTACACTTCACGCATAATTTACCCATATCTATTATAAGGGGTTGAATGTTATCCATACCACATTTACCCCCTCACCAAAATTGGATTGAGCGAATATTAACAAAAATTAATCATCAGTTCGAAATTACACATGAAAATTAATATTATTTACAGACAAATCAATGTTAGTATACGTATAAATTAATATTACTGCAAATTAATATCGCTAAAAAAGAAAATCAATATCCAACACATGAAAGCGAAGAAATGTTGTCCCTGGTGGGATCTGCTGCAGCCGATCCAACCTAACACATTCTGCTGGCTTTTCCTCTTTTTTCCTTCCTATTACATACCGGTGTGTGGCTGGCTGCTGGCCGTCACAATTAAATGAGACCGAACACTATTGAGTATTCGACAAGACATGCTGTGAGGAAATGATCAATAATTTTACAATATGGGCAGTAGCTAGGCGTGTTAATAGACTACTACAAACTATGAACATCGGGAAGGTTGTTCAAACACAGCATTGTGAAATTTTAACTGTTGGCAAACACTAGCTCTGACCGGTCTAGAGGCAACACCAGCTTCGCCGATGCATTTTAATACTCGCACCGATTCCTCATCATATATTTCATCTGTTCATATAATTTACTGAATTATTTTTGTCCCACTATAGAATTTCAGCCCCATAATTGGAATCCCGGAATGGTCCGAATCATAGGTACCCGTTATTCAAAACAAATCCTAGATACCCCGGTAGTAATCGGCGCAGCCGTATTTAATGGACATCTTTCAAAATTGACAATCTAATACATGTAGTCTCCAGAAAATCCAGATCATATTCGGACCAATCAATAGCCTGCCTCTTCCGATATGTGTCACCAACCTAGATTTATTGCTTGTCAACTGGAATTACGGCCCACGTTTGAGAATTTTGATTCGTATTATTTTCTTATATAAACATTATTCAATATCTATAGGTAAGTTGACCATTTGATTCGTCAAAATTTTGATTCGTCAATAGAGTTTTAGATTCTAAATATTGTCAAAAAATTATTCAAATTCGAATGTTCTATATTAAATAAAAAAATTAAAATAAACTTGCACAAATTTGAAGGGAAAAAAGTCAGAAACGGTGAACATTGAATTTTGAATCACTCGTGCGGCGTGCCCTGCCCCATCTTTCGAGAATCCGGCAGCAGGGCCTCCCCGAGACAATTCTCGCTGACGTTGACGTCCGCGTCAGCGATGCAGAGGTGGGTGGGAACATTGTTGGCCAAACATAGAGCAGGTAGGGTGTTTTTCCTTGAAGGGGTTGTTTTAAAAAAGAATAACGAAAATAGGGTCCCCGGAAAAAGTTTTCCTTGTCTAGAGTTGGTTCAAACCCACAAAAAAAATAACGGGTTTGGTTTGCTCATATCCACAATAAAAAAATGCGGGTTCAACCCAAAAACTAAAAAAAATGCGAGTCGAACCGATCCAGCCGAGTCCGGGTTTAGCCGAGTACAGACCCGCATTTTTTTTTTAGTTTTTGGGTCGACCCTAGACAAGAAAAACTTTTCTCGATGACCCTATTTTCGTTATTCTTTTTTAAATCAACCCCCTGCAGGAAATTTAACCGAGCAGGTAATCGTTTGCTTTTCTTCAATTTTTACAATAATTCAAAACACTATACAATTTCATCTTTCAAAATTACACATCTTGATTGTTATTTTTCTCTATTAATAATTGATTTATTCTCTCTCAAAGTTTGCGGTTTGCTACACTATTCATTTTATTAGTTATTAGTTATGCAATTAATTACATTATTAGTTACGTTTTGTACTTAATGAGTGAATATAGTATTTAGATTTATTTCTCAAAATTTCTGTCGCCCCATCTCCGAAGGGGTAGACTGGAACACTTAGAGGACCTCCCGTGTCAATCACCTCCAGGATACCTCAGCTGCATACGGGAGGCTGCAGTGGGGAATTTTTCGCAATGGGCGAAAGGATAAAGTATTTAAAAAATAAAACAGTTTATTTATATAAAAGAGTTAATATAGGATACGGCCAGTGCTTCCTGTCTGTCTGTGAGAAGTTAACAAACTTTATGTTGGAGAAAAAAATTGTTAATGAAAAAAAGGACTGCAACAAATAAGTGTAATCAATTTTTTTTTTTTTGGTGAAAAAATAAGTGTAATCAATTCGCAATTCAGTGCGTACACTAAGACGAATTAAGTTTAGTTTTGATGCACCTTGTAGGTTTCCTCTGTTATCACGGTGGAAAAACCATTCAGTTCGGTTTTCAATTACGTAAGTAGTTGAAAAAAAAGTTTTTAGATTCGGTAAGGATATGTATTCATATGAAAATTAACGAAAGATAATTTATATGAAAAGGGACCAAAGAAATAATGAAAAGAAAGAATGATGGTTAGAAATTAGGGTTTGGAACAAAAACGAATATTAAAAATTATTGATTATCTTTTTTTAGTTCCCATATGAAAATAAAATATTTGTTCCTGCCGAATTTACTTCCTTACAAAAAAAAATGTTTGCTAGTCCCGTTTCAACAATTATTGTCAAATAAGTATTTAGCATCGTTGAATTACATAAATTTGATTCTTTTGGAGCTAAGAAAACTAAAAATCTAATTTAATACATCAATTGCAAGTTTAACATTTCATTTATTTTTATAGAAATACATTATACCCTAACATTAACCATAAACTATAATTTTAAAATTTTTCATAAAAACTGAAAATTTTCAAAATAAAATAAGTATAGAATTAGAATAATTTAGGCGGTCTCAATGTCTATATTTGAATCTGCCTTGTAAGAATCAAATATATTTACAGATTTTGGTGAATGAACGAATTTAATTCAAATTCTATTGCTTAGGGTAACGTCGAGGCATGTACTTGATCTCCTTCGCGCCATTCAAAGACACAATGACACGCTAAGCAACCGTGTTATTTGAAAGGGCTCAAGAAAGGAGGGGTCGACATTGGAGTTATCCCGAAAGAATATACTTTTGTTTAGTAAAAATGTAGGGGTCGAGAAAAGATTGGTCATAGGGAAAAGAAAAGGTAAAGTCGAATAAGTGGATGGGAGAAGGGAAAAGGATCAATGGCTTGGCTTGGATAAGCAACGAAACATCGATTCTCTATAATTGAACTTTCTTTAATTCTATTTTAGAAAATTGCTCTATTGATTATATTTTACATATTCATAAAATTTATGTTAACTTCTTAAGCGAATCCAAAGTTAGTCTGGTAACTTGAATGTGTACTTTGGCATATTGTTGCTAAAAGTGGATTCCAGAGATTCAAAAACCCCAAATCCTTCGCAAGGCCAGTTGGATCATCCTTGAGGTCAAATAAAGAAGACGTAAAGAAGAGTCTTTGTTCTGGCCAAAAGTTGTCTCAAAAGCTATGCATGCACGTTCCCTTGCATCAGACAAATATATGGTCTTCTTTTTAGAATTGTAAGAAAAATATTGTCAAAATTCTCCACGCTCCATTGTTGCACCCTAATTCTTAGTACAAAAGTCGGATATTTAGTCTTCTTATCTACTCTTTATACCAAGAAACACAATGATAGCAAATATCTTCTTACATCAACAAAATAAAAGAAGTTGGGAGGCAGTTTATTCGGCCAGATAAAAAGTAAACCACGGATCTGGCAAATTACATTCTTAATACAAAATAACTTAAAAGTGTCAAGCTCTGATTGGATCCCCGCGGTCCTCTGCCTTACCTCAACATCTTTGTTTGTGTCCCTATCATGAAATGACGCTGCCTCCGTCCCTTCTGCATGCGTTTTTAAGTCCTCACGTGCCTTCGCAGCGGCTAAATAAAGCCAGGCCAGCCCCAGTTGCCATGTCGCCGGTTCCCAACGTCTTCCCCAATTTGAGTTGGAAATTTCTAATTTCTTCCTTTAAAACTCTAATTTTGCCCCCAATTTTCTCTCCACTTCTCCCTCAATAATGGCGGAAGCTACACACTCACAAGCTATTTTAATCTCGCAGGTACTGGAGGAATTTTGTAGGGCCTCGAAGCAACAAGTTAGCAAACCTAAAATGAAGTTGTTTGTGTCCAAGAATGTTACGAGTTCGTTGGCTAAGGATATTGCACACAAGTTAGGAGTATCGCTTACCAAAAACATGGGATGGTATTTAGGCATGTCCCTCCTGCACGACCGTGTTACGAAGAGTACGTACGCTCACATTGTGGAGAAAGCCCAGGAAAGACTACAAGGATGGAGTGTTGAGAAACTGTCTTTCGCTGGGAGGACCACACTTGCACAAGCAGTTATTGCAGCACTCCCCTCCTATACAATGCAATCGGCTAAGCTACCTATGGGCACTTGTGATGCAATAGAAAAAGTACAATGACAGTTCTTGTGGGGATCTACAACAGCTAGGAAGAAGACCCATCTTCTCTCTTGGGATGATGTGTGTCAACCAAAGGAGGCGAGGGGACTTGGTTTCAAACACTTGAGAACCCAAAACTTGGCGTTACTTATGAAGTTGGTCTGGGTCTTACTCATGGACAGATCCGCACTTTGGGATCAAGTGCTTTGGAGCAAATATATCAAGCAAGATCAGTATCTTCCAGAGGTATAAGCTAAGCCAACCAGTTCACCGCTATGGAAAGCACTTGCGGATATTTGGCCCACTATGCTAACTGGTGTAAAATGGACAATAAGGAATAGTTTTACGACCAAGTTTTGGACTGACTCATAGTTGGGAAGGCTCGGCCCACTAATTCAATACTGCAGCCAATCGATTCTAGCGAATGACGTACGCAAATTTTGCTAAAGAATTCTACGCACGTGCAAATAGTATAGTGGATAAGTAAGGTTCTGAACTGAGAATTAAGTACAAAATGTAAACAATTATCGATGTGTAACTGAGTAACCGATTTTTAAATGGGAGTTTCAATTGCTATTATAAGTAACAAAAATAAACATAAATTAGCTGGACGTGATCTAGCCGAGAATGTAAAAATAGGTTGTAACGATGGGAACAAACTGAGTATGATACCTTAACGAATTGACCATGTATATTAAAGTTATGGTTTTATGAAGATCCAACTAGTACCCGGAGTTTCCTTATGCGTCTTCCTAACGCTTTCGCTCATTAGGATGACAAAACCAAGATTAACAAAGATCTAAGTTACCGACCAACGCTTTCGCTCATTAATCGGACCTAAACATCTATTACCCTTGATTATGAAGATTCCTCCTACAGGTATACTTAAGATATTAAGACGCCTCTCAAATATCTAAGGATGTGTTGCCCACCTACTTAGGTGCCCGTGGGGTTATTCTTGAAATCAACGCTTTCGCTCATTAATCCCAAAGAATATGCTAACCGACTCTTCCACTAATTCGAATGCCTTTCGGTCCACTCTCATCAATTTGAATCATAGCTTAGGTGATCAGGCTAGTCTATGCTTTAAGCCTATCGATTAACAACTATTTCATATGATGATCAAACCATAACCCAATACACACGATCAATTACGTATTTAAGGCATCATACTCAAAGGGAAATTACTCACTAAACATAATTATATAACACAAGACAACAAATGATGAAAACATATTATTAACAAGACAAAAGAGATAGAGAAGAAGGCTTAGTCTCAATGATGATGCCTTCTTCCTCCTCCAAGAGTACTCTCAAACCCAAGTATATTACACAAATGATAAGTAGCTGAAAACATCCAAAAAAAACTGCCCTCTCCTAGTCCTCATGCCCCCTCATATAACCACATTATAATGCCTCTTTTTATCTTCACCAACCACTCCCACCAAGTCTTTTTAACTTCTTTAATCAAAAGTGGCAATAATGCTTCAAGAATAGCTGGAAAAGTGGTGGGAAAGTGGTGTAAAGGTGGTGGGAAAGTGGTGTAAAGGTTGCATCTTCGAGTGGAGAAGTCTGGAATTGCATCTAGATTTTCGGCCGTTGTAGCGACCGCTACGTTTGTAGCGACCGCTACACACCCTGTAGTGGCCGCTACAAACGTAGTGCCCGGGTGTGTCAAGTGTTTCCTTATTTCTGCACCAAATCTCTAGCGGCCGCTACATTTGTAGCGATCGCTACTCTTCTGCAGGCTTCTTCTTTTGGTCGTGCTTTTGCCACCCAAACTCCTTTCTCCATGTCAACGATCGATCGCCTTCAAAAACACATAGAATCCAATAAGTCCCCTCCTCTTGACATAACATTAAAAGATATACAAAACATAACGAAACTCAACACAACTACTCTAATTAAATACGAAAGACTCATAAAATGAAGACAAAAATATGTACGTTTACACGCACATCAGCGAAAGACCTAGATTCTCATGTTAGTGACATGGTCACGCAACAAGGACGCTAGAAATGGGAAGTGCTTTCACCATATGTGCCTTCTACCATCAGCTTACACATTGCCAAGTATCCAACCCCCGATCCAAATGGAGGCATGGATAAGGTGTGCAGGCAGTTTATCACACGTTCTGCTTACAATCTCTTGTAGGGTTATGAGGAAGGCGACATCAATCGGCCTTGGATGAAGCTCTGGCAATAGAAAGGACCCCAAAGGATAAAAAGAGTAGTGTGGCTGGCGGGCCATGGGCGCCTCCTAACTAACCTTCTGAGGAGGAGACGCCATATGACAATGGATGATCGATGCCCGTGCTACAGTGTATAAGAAGAAATGGTTTTTCATGCACTATGGGATTGCTTGAAAATTCATCACATTTGGACCAGATTGCTACGAATGGTAGGGGTGAGCTGTGGTAATTTCTTTGATATGAACCTCCCTGATTGGATTGACTACAACCTTAAAGGTTCATATCAGTGGTTAAATACGTTCATCATTGCTATTAACAATTGTTGGAAATGGAAGAATTATGATATTTGGGGCGAAGGTAAGAGCCAGCCGCCCCCCAACCAAGTTCAGATGATCGAGGCCAGATGCAAGGAGATTGCCTCGATAAGTGAGATCAGAATTAATCTGCAACCCAAACCTGTTAAACAAGCCTATTTACTCGGATGAGAAAGGCCTCCATATGGCTGGATTAAATTAAATTCGGATGGAGCCATGCGAGCCTCCTTAGATCGGCCTGCTGCAGGGGGATCCTTAGAGACCACCAAGGCAATTGGGTAGGAAGATTCTCTGCAAATGTGGGGAGCTACTCCAGCGTTAATGCTAAATTATGAGGGGTACTTTTTGGATTACAGCTAGCACAAGAGAGAGGGATTTCAAATCTACTCATCAAAGTTGACTCTATGGTCGTAAAGGATATGATCAAGAATGAGGTGGCAACGAACCTAATCTTAGAAAGGATTCTCAGAATGCTGAAAGGATTTCGTAAAATAAAGATTAACCATACATATCGGGAAGCTAATCAATGCACGGATAAATTGGCCAACATGGGCTTCAACGAACCTTTAGGCTGCCACAGTTTGCAGGACATACCGGTGGAGATCAAGAAGTTAATGCTTTGGGATATTGGGGATTGTGGACTACCCCGGATGATTAGCACTAGGACTAAGGAAGAATGCCATGTGGAAATGATACTGAATGGTGACAACTCTGGGAGAAGGATGCCGAACATCATCAACAATTCGGGTATTGCTGCCTGTCCGCGGAGAGCAGCTGCGGAACAGGGAAATGCTTATGAACATTTGTATTCTTCTTTTCAAGATTTAGTTCTTGATGGTGTAAGGCCAAACATTGCGATACCAACGTCATGGGAGGATCCGTACTTCCAAGGTACTCTTCTCCTTTCACAGATTTTTTCCCATGAATTTTCCTGTGAAGGGAGTTTGACGAGACCGACGGTCGCAACTTCACACGAGGCCGAGAGGGAACCTTGCACTAAGTAGGATTGCAATGGGCCAGTTTTAATTTCACGGGCACTAGCCCTCCTATTTCCACCAAAAAAAATGACCTAAGACATTCGCTGATTGTTTTTTTTTTTGTAAAGGTATAAATTTTATTAACGTCCTCAATATATACAAAAAATAAAGTACAACACTTGGCATCGTACAAAGTACAGTGTATAAACTTTTAATAGATGGTTCTACTATTAGTGTCTATACTTTGAGTAACTTTCCCTACCCTACTATTTTTATTGAATCTACAACTTGAATTTTTTTATCTTCAATGTATAATTCTTTTGGTGGAAAATAAGTAATTGGTTTTCTCTTTCCTACTATCGTCCTCACCTCCTAGGGCACAAGACCATATACACAAGGTTTAGAAAGGTGCACTTTACATAAAAATTTATATTTAAGCATACATTCAGCAAACAAATTAGGTAACATTTGTGCATGCAACAGCTGATCCTCAAAAGAAATAAGTGAGAGAAATCTGACAACCCAATGTCTTTCTGTCTATCCTCTCAGTGTCAACTGCCTACCCAACTCTCGCCGTCGCGCAAGACCAAGAAGTTGGTGGTCCATTGCCATGTAAGGAGGAGCAGGAGACCTGGAAATGGTTATTTCAGGTTGTCTCTCGAGAAAAATGATTGGCAAGTAGCGAACGATGTTCTCACTCGCATACGAGCGCAAGCTAAAGAGGCTCCGGAAGTGGCGAGGAAGGATGATCACAAAGATGGAATTGGAATTGTCAACTATCTCCAAGGGAAGAACTTCTTCATCACTGGTGCTACTGGGTTCTTAGGAAAGGGTTAGTATTTATAGTAGTAGGTCATGAGTTTCGGTTAAATAATTTATATGGATAAGGAATTTTCGTAATGCAAAATTATTATATAGTGCTGGTGGAGAAGCTTTTGAGGTCGATTCCAGATATTGGAAAAATATATTTGATGATCAATGCAAGAGATAAGGAAGTTGCAGCTAAGAGGTTACGGAATGAAGTAAGCAACCTTTTCCTGTCTTTTTTCCCAAATTCTTTTGAAAGGTAAAAATTTTATTATATATATGACTGAACATGCTTAATTAATCAAGAATAAATTGATTACACATGTTCCAGTTGTTCTTCGTAAGAATTTAAGCTTAAAACAAAGTGTTGAATTCTCTTGTACCATAAATACGAGGTTATAAATTATAATCACATCCTGGTAAAAAAAAATTGTCGTGATAATACAAAGTAGCACAAATGTATAAAAAATAAAATAATTACTAACCAGACATAGATTACCTAGTAAAATGAATCATTCAAGTATTTTTGGGGATGAGTATTGAGTAATTCGGTTCCACCAAATATTGTTAGTGCCACTAAAAGTTAAAAGTTATTCGGTGTATAATTGTAATCATGATACTAATAAGAACTCTGTAGCAATCTACTTTTTACTCCTTGAAAATTTACTTGCCTTTTAATTTCATTGTAAGCCGAATGAAAACTAATAATATTCTTTCCATTTTGTTCTTCCCCACATTATATATCTATTTAGGAATAATTATTGGGGGAAAAGATATACGGTAGAGTTCCGTGATAAATCGATAAGCTCTTAATAAATAATAATGATAAAAAGAATAGTTGTAACGAATGTGGACCGTTATTAATGTTCAATGACTCCCTATGAGAAAAACTAACAATTTTCTCACAAATTTAATTGTTAAATTTCCGTGTGAACTTTCGCATAAAGAGATGTTTCCAATTAAATGGGGAAAAATACATATAAATAATTTGATTTTTCTCTTTTAAAAAAGATTTTTTTAAAATTTAATTCACGTAATTTATATTTTTGGATATTATATACCGATAATCCGAATAAATATCATGTTAGTCCCGCGCGACGCCCATGTGGCCGCGGAAATCACCGTGGCCTTTTTTCATGTCGCCCAAATCTTGCTCTAAATTTCATGTTATCACTACTCAGTTCGTCCTCTCACTTATATTTCTTTTTCAAATGAATTGATTAATTTAAATTTGAATTAGATTGGATATCAAAAATAGTAAAACAGAATTTATTCACTATTTATGGGTTCGTGTTTTATCTTTGGTGTTCTTATTAATACCAATTACACTGATGAAAAATAGAATTTACTTGGTTTAAAGTTAATATATATTTGTATATAGATTATTTCTTATAATATACAATTGAGATGGCAGTTTGAACATTCTGCCTCCTATACAAAACAAAAATAAACGAGTTCGGAATCTTAAATAATTACAGACGGTCAAGTTGGAAAATTATTATGAAAAAGGGAGTTAGACTCCGACGGTGTAATAGCCAACTAATATCCATATCTCGGTCAAGATATTATCACAATTAATTGGTCGCCTAATTTTTCGACTTAGGAACTATAGCTTTCACAATTTTGTAGGGTCCAATAAAATATTTGAAGTCGCTTGAAATTTAGCAGCTCAATTAATTAGTTGATTTAAAAGGTAAATTTTGTTGATGGTAGCATTTACATATTATATAGTAAACCAGCGTAAATTCTCTCTTTTGATGAACACGAGGTCTCAGCTGCAAGCCTTGTAATTAATTATTTAACACTATACGTATACATGCAGATCATTGAATCAGACATCTTCAAAGAAATCAAGCAAAGATTGGGAGGATCATATGAAAGCTTCATGTTAAGTAAGGTGATTCCTGTGATAGGAAATATGGGCCAACCGGATCTTAATTTGGAACAGAATGATACTCGAATGCTTGCAAGAGATGTCCACTTAATAATCAATTCCGCGGCCACTACCACGTTTGATGAGAGGTAAGCGGTTAATATCCAGTTACATTTATATGACTTAGTATGGCACATCCATCTACTATTTAATTTTCAAGTCGGGTAAAACTTTTTTAAAACGACAGTTTTTTTTTAAATCATCATTTAACACACTATTACATTTTCAAATTTGAAATTGGTTAAGGTAAAATAACTCTTTGGTAAGTTAATCTATATATTTGTTGGTACTAATATCAATTTGTAAAATTTACTATATGATATAATTTTGTTGAAAATTTTGAATAAAAATATGGCCAATCTAATTGAATATTGTAAAATGTGTGTATGTAAGGAAATTTATGTATTTTTTGGCGAAAAATATAGCTGCCGTACGAAAGAAATTATAACTCGTATCAAATAATGCTCAAAAGACTTTGTTCGGACAATCAGAAAGGCAAATAAAGTAAAGAAATATCCAAAGAAAGAGAGAGGAAAAAGCTCCTAGTAATTAAAATATTCAACTCGTCATTCAATTCTCTAGTGTGGATCAGTGTCATGGCCACTCGAGAGTACCTAATGGACAATAGTTTAGTCTCCAATGTAGATGAGGCTAGAGGTCTTAATGTTTAATTATGACAAGATTCTTGTTGTCAGGAGTTTGTTGGTTTAGTTTGACTAAGTTAGTTGATTTTGCGCTAATATCAAATAACTGATCAATTTTCCAGAGTACGTCAAATACACAAGAGCTCTTACATTTAACACTGTTTTATGGTCAAAAGTGGCAAAAGAATTCCATTACCACGAGTTGATCCTCATTTTGATCTTAGGGAACGGCGGTACAAATGTGTTGAAATGTTACGGAAATGGGAATGTTAAGCCCTAGTGTCTATATATCTCTATATCTCTCTACATGCGATATTGGTAATCTTCTCAATTCTGTTTTTGACCAAAATTCTTATGAATGTGTCATTCATCACTCTATAGTCTATACTCTTATCCTAACTTTTATGAATATTTAACATGAACACTTTGCTTCTATAAACTTGAAATATCATATTTATAATTATACTTCTTCTTTCTTATTAAATTATTTTTTTATGTTGAAATTCTGGGGACTTGCATTGTGTAGCATCTTACTAAATTCAAATAGAATATACAGAACCAGATTTAGTTGAAGATTGAAGTTAAATTTTCTTCACCATTTTTTCATCTTCCCGTCCTTTTTATTAGTATTTTTTATTTACTTCCTACCAATTATCATATCCATGCCTAATGATCATGCATGATACACGATGTTTATTATCTTAATTTTTTGGTAAGGAGATATTCGTTTCACCATAAAATATAACTAATTACATATTCAAAATCGTGAATGTTGAATTCTCTAATAAGAAACGAGTTTCCGGCCGCAAGTCTATAGACAACCAGATGAGAGACATTTTGTAGAATGATTTAGGAATTTATCTGAAAATGAATATCTGTACGAAACTCTAGTTGTATTTATTTCTGGATGAAATAAATTATCATTGAAAACCATATATATAGTTACCAATTCTTGTGGTATCCATAATATACTTATCCATAATACAATAGTATTCTCATCAATTAATCTAATAACCTATTATTGGTATATAATTACCAATTTGATGTCCTTGCAGATATGATGTTTCTCTGAAGATCAATACAAAGGGACCTTGTCATCTGCTAGAATTTGGGAAGAAGTGCAACAAATTGGAGCTTTTTGTGCAAATATCAACTGGTAAGGTTTTATTTAATAAAATAATTTATATGAAAAATAAATAACTCTCCACTTGAATTAAAGTAGTACTTTGTGTTTATTCTAAAAAAAAAAGTAGTACTTTGCGTTGCCACATTTATCACTTGCAGTTGCAATCTTATATATTCTGTCAATTGATGGATTCACATGGAAAAAGAACTTTCTGAAGTGATGATACAGAAAATCAACTTCAATGTGACCAAGTGCCACATCTGAATAAACATTCATATTTCAATACATAATTTATTAAAAATGTGATTTTTAAATGTAAAAATTGTATCATTCCTAAAAAAATTACCAAATATAGTTACATCAACTGTACTATATGAACAAAACTCACGTAAGAAATGTGATTTTTAAATGTAACTATGACACATCATCCATTATTGGCTTGAAAATCGTTGCTGTCTTTCTAAATTGATAACGCTTGATAAAAAAATTCATTGCACCAGCCACCAGTTTTCAAATTTTATAATACCATAATAATAATAACTAATATATTTCAAAAAAGGTTAGCATTAAATTTTGATCCGAACTTTCAGGTAAAGTAATATTGTTTAATAAATACGTATATTTTTACATACTTTATAAGCTTTAAAAATATTTTTCAATTAAATAGTTTATGCCAATGGATAATACTTACATAATTCGTCATCTTTAGAATTATATATTAATCAAATATAATATTTAAATAACATTAAATCTCAAATTATTTAACTAAATATAGAAAAATAAAAAATTATCAAAAAAATATTGACTTGAATAAAAAAATTAGTGTATATGTATTTAGTGCAAAAACTCATTTTTTTATCATTTCATAGTAAACAAAATTGAACCCTCTTATTATATGAACTGATAATCCAACTAGTATCACTTTACGAGAGTTGTATTTTACTAAATTAATTCTCTTTCGACAACAATCTTTAAGTTTTCATTTTATAAATGACATGATACTAGAAAACTATTCCGAAAATAATTTTCGATAATTAGTTTACATTCTCATACACTTTGAATTAATTTACAGTATCGCATTTTATGTCCAAAATGACTTTGTTAGATTTTTTTCAAATCAGAAATACGGATCTAAACTGGGTTGACGGTGTTCGACTAGGAGAGTTTAGAAAGATAACCAATTTTTCTCTTGTTTACTTTGGGTTTAGCTTATGCCAACGGAGAGAGAAAAGGAAGTGTTATGGAAAAAATTTTCTCCATGGGAGATACAATAGCGCGAGAGAACTTCACTTCGGGAAGTACGACATCGTCTTTACCTCCTCTGTTAGACGTGGAAGCCGAATTATCTTTGGCCTTGGATACCAACTCTCAAGCTTCTAGTGGCGATTCCATCCAACAATATATGAAAAACCTTGGACTAGAAAGGTGACAGCTTAACTTCCTCATTTTGGGCTCTTCCGAGTTTCACCGAGTATTTAACCCTGTGTGATTTAAGAGCTTATTGGTTATGATGATTTCAATATTTAAGTCCTGTTATCTGAGAATATTTTACTACATTGTTATTTCATTTTGCATGATGTAGCTTATTAATTTGAGTTCAATATTTTGATTTTTTCTATGTAGTTTACTATTGGATCCATCCAAGTTTTGATTACTCCTTATAATTTGATAAAATTAACAATAAGTCATCTTGGACGAATTTACTTACGAATTTGACTTTTTTGACAGGCATAACTTTGACCATAATTATTTTAAAATTTACGATTATGCATTAAATAAGTCATGAATACCCAAAAATGAGTCTGGAAAAAGAGAGAGACCCGAACTACAAGGTGGGATGGGAGAGTGTGTTTTTTGTTTTCTTGTCCCAATTATATATTATATCATATCGAACTTGATAGGGCACATAAATTTGGATGGCAAGACACATATGTCTTCACAAAGGCAATGGGAGAGATGATGATTAATCACATGAAAGGAGACATTCCAGTCGTCATAATTCGACCTAGTATAATCGAGAGCACTTTCCAAGACCCATTTTCAGGATGGATTGAAGGAAACAGGTGAAGTATAATTACAATTACTCAATTAATTAGTCAACTCAGAATCTTCTTTATTATTATATGTTTGTTCGGTAAGTAGAAGATTTTATTTAAAAAACAGTGTTACAAAAATGAGAGGAAAAAAAAAGATTCAGGACAAAGAAAAAATCAAAAGTCCAGAACCTTAGCACAAAACGGCCAAGAAAAAACAGAGAGGCCAAGAACAAGAAAAAATACATATTATTCGAACGCTCAGTTGACTTTCTTTTGTAATGATCTGTATGTTTAGGATGATGGATCCGATACTAATTCTATACGGCAAAGGGCTAATGCCCGGCTTTCTCGGAATTCCTAATTCTCCGGTTGATGTTGTAAGTACTATAAATTTTTGGCTCACGTGGTTATTGATGTTGTTTTTTTTTTTCAATATTTCGGTATTTTTAAATTTTGAATTCAAATTTTATAAATAAAAAATCCTCTATATTTATCCGGTGATGTCACTCTGAATGCTTATTACAGTTGTCTCTTTCCCTTTACTCAAGTTTAAAAAAGAAAAATTACCACTGTGAGGCACTCCAACGGGTTTAGCTACGTGAAAGATTATGTAGACCGATTGATTGAGCTAAAACAAAAAATTTAAAACTATTCTCTCTTTTGCAGGTTCCAGCAGATATGGTGGTAAATGCAATCGTGGCAATATTAGCGAAACATGGGATGGCACAAAAACAAGACATTGATGTATATCAAGTTGCTTCATCAGTCGTAAATCCTTTCTATTTTCATGGCATGGCTTCCACGGCTTTTGACCACTTTAGTTCTAATCCTTACATCGACTCAAAAGGAAATCCGGTTTCTGTCGAGCCCTATAAACTCTTCGAGACAAAGGAAGAATTCATCTCTAGCTTCGGTGGTGGTCAAGGGCTCACCCGATTCCAGAAAAGGTTACTGGACCAGATCGAGTATATGGTTAAAATTTATGGGCCATATACTATTGGCCAAAGTAAAAGGTAACCATATTATTAAAATTAAACATTTTTTTGTCATTTTCAAGATTGTAATTCGTTTCAAAATTATTTGGAATATTTGGCAAATGGTAGTCTTACGAATTCAGATTAAAGTTGGATACTGATGAAAAAAAAATTAACAAGTATTTAACACCACTTCATAGGTAATAATGTGAGCGATGTATTCTTTTTTTAAGTTAGATCAACTTTCTTATCATCAGTTTTTAGGATTTTAAATTTTTTATATGATGTTCTGAATGGTATAATTTTGGTGCAGGTTTGACATATGTAACACCATGAGATTGATGGAGAGTATGTCTGAGGAGGAGAAGGAGACGTTTGGATTTGGCGTGAAGGAAATAGATTGGGATGATTACTTCGTAAATATCCATATTCCAGGCTTAAGGAGGCATGTTATGAAGGGTCGAGGAACTAGTGGCCCAATATCAAGCATTTGAGAAGAAATACGCATGAAGCTTAGAGCAAACAAAAAATTTTAAGAGATTTCTAGAAACGTTGTTAACAGAATAAAAAGAGCATAAAGGAAGTATATTTCTTGAAACGTTGTTACTAGAATAAAAAGAGCATGAAGGAAGTTGGTACTGTAATGGTGGTAGTGGTGCTTTTAATTTAAAATGATAATGCGAAATCGTATTCTACAGTCTATCGTGCATATAATTATTTATATAAGTGTCAAATCTCATTAATCTCTCATAATCCATATATATTCATTAGTCCAATACATTTCTTATCATTATCACCATCGACTATTTAATATCGCTGTCTTTGACCTCCTCCCCTAGTCCTCCATTCTAGAAAATCGACGTCTTCATGACCATGTCTATACCCTGACATGCAAGTTGATCCTTTGTTACTTGTGAAGAGCATTTAATCAACTACAATCTTAATTCAACCAATATATGAGAAAAATTACACTCTTTGTGCCATAAATTATTGCATACATTTAGACTGCATCTACTCATTTTCTGTTTCCTCCATTTCATGCAACTTTCTACGTTTCTTTATACAAAATTGAAATAAAAGCAATCATTTCTTCATCTATTACCAATAATTCAACACTAGACTGTACATATTTTTTTACGAGACCTACATAATTCTACCCTCTATATATATATATATATATATATATATATATATATATATATATATAT
>SOPF01030171.1:0-11105 GCA_012979155.1 Hypericum perforatum
CCATCGGTGGAGGCCCAGCGAAGGCTCAACCCGAAGTTGAAGGAGGTGGTTCGGAAGGAAGTAATCAAATGGCTTGATGCTGGCATAATCTACCCAATTTCAGATTCTAAGTGGGTAAGCCATACTCAGTGCGTCCCCAAGAAAGGAGGTATTACAGTTGTTCCCAACGAAAATAATGAGCTTATCCCTACACGAGTAGTGGTGGGACATCGGGTTTGCATTGATTTTCGGAAGCTGAACAAAGCCACCCAAAAGGATCACTTCCCTCTACCATTTATTGATCAGATGCTGGATAGACTAGCAGGTCATGATTACTACTGCTTTTTGGATGGTTACTCAGGTTATCTTCAAATCCCTATTGCACCTGAAGATCAAGAAAAGACTACCTTCACCAGCCCCTATGGTACTTTCGCTTTTCGCCGAATGCCGTTCGGACTCTGTAATGCACCTACCACCTTCCAGCGGTGTATGATGGCAATCTTTTCTGACATGGTTGAGCGTCAAATCGAGATCTTTATGGATGATTTCTCAGTGTTCGGAGACTCATTTGAGGGATGCCTCCTGCATTTGGGACAGGTTTTAGAACGCTGCAAGGAGACTAATCTGGTGCTCAACTGGGAAAAATGTCACTTTATGGTTACTGAAGGAGTGGTCCTTGGCCACAAAATATCAAGTGACGGCCTAGAAGTTGACAAGGTTAAACTGGAAGTCATCGACAAGCTTCTCCCTCCACTATCTGTAAAGGGAGTACGGAGCTTCCTAGGCCATGCTGGGTTTTACAGGCGGTTCATCAAGGACTTCTCAAAAATCATGAAGCCACTATGCAAATTGCTTGAAAAGGAGGTTCCCTTTATCTTCAATGAAGAATGCAGGTCAGCCTTTCAGCATCTTAAGAAAGCGCTCGTCTCCGCACCGATCATTACGGTACCCGATTGGGATCTTCCATTCGAGATCATGTATGATGCAAGTGACTATGTGGTTGGCGCTGTGCTCGGTCAGAGAAAGACCACAGGATTTCATGCAATTTACTATGCCAGCCACACATTGGACACTGCTCAAGTCAATTATGCCACGACGGAAAAAGAATTTTTAGCAGTAATCTTCTCCCTTGATAAATTCTGCTCATACCTGCTCGGAAGCAAAGTGACGGTATACACAGACCATGCAGCTATACGATACCTCTTCACTAAGAAGGATGCTAAGCCCAGGCTCATCAGATGGATCCTCCTTCTTCAAGAGTTCGACATCGAAATACGTGATCGAAAGGGAGTGGACAACCCAGTGGCTGATCATCTTTCGCACCTTGAGAACCCATCGGTAACATCTTTCTCTCCTATTAATGAATCGTTCCCTGATGAACAATTATATGCGCTAGATGTCATATCTGTGCCTTGGTACGCTGATTTTGTTAATTACCTTGTTAGCAACATCATACCCCCTAACCTTTCAGCCGAACAGAAGAAAAAATTTTTACATGATGTCAGGTTTTATGTATGGGATGAACCATACCTGTTCAAACAAGGAAAAGATCAACTACTATGCCGGTATGTACCTCAGGAAGAGCAAGAAGTCATCCTCCATCACTGCCACAACTCATCTTATGGAGGCCATTTTGCTGGCGAGCGCACTGCTGCCAAAGTTCTTCAAAGCGGTTTTTACTGGCCCTCTCTGTTCAAAGATGCCATGGAATTCGTGAAGAAATGTGACCGCTGCCAACGGACAGGAAACATATCCCGTCGTCATGAGATGGCTCAGCACGGAATCATGGAGGTGGAAATATTCGACGTATGGGGAATCGACTTCATGGGACCGTTCCCACCATCCGACCGAAACCTCTACATACTCCTCGCAGTGGACTACGTTTCCAAATGGGTAGAAGCAGTGGCTCTCCTGACAAATGATGCAAAGGTAGTCACTAAATTCTTGCAGAAAAATATTTTTAGTCATTTTGGAACTCCCAGGATTCTTATTAGCGACGGAGGAAAGCACTTCCGCAATAATTTGCTCGCCAATGTACTGACGAAGTACGGAGTCATTCACAAGATTGCTACAGCCTATCATCCTCAAACTAGTAGCCAAGTTGAGGTGTCAAATCGCAAAATCAAGAGAATCTTGGAAGTCACGGTAAACCCATCGCGGAAGGACTGGTCCAGCAAGCTGGATGATGCACTATGGGCCTACAGGACAGCCTACAAGACCCTCATCGGAATGTCACCATACCAACTGGTTTATGGGAAGGCATGTCATCTACCAGTCGAGCTTGAACACAAGGCATACTGGGCACTCCGCCGACTAAATCTAAACCTCGACAAAGCTGGAGAAAGACGCTTGCTGCAACTCGAAAAACTCGAAGAATTTTAACTAGGAGCATATGAGAACGCCAAGCTTTACAAGGAGAAGACCAAGAGGTGGCACGATAAAAAGATCTTGCACCGCGAGTTCTCTGCGGGCCAACAGGTACTTTTCTATAACTCTCGCCATAAACTTTTCCCAGGAAAACTCAAATCGCGATGGACTGGACCCTACACCGTTGTCACCGTATCACCTCACGGTGCCATCCAAATCCGTAATGATGACACTAAGGAAGAGTTCAAGGTCAATGGACAACGATTGAAGGTTTACCTCGGCGACCATTTTGACACTCAAGAAGGCCGCATGGACCTTCACGATCCCGTGCCTCAGTAAGACTACACCACCGTCAAGTTAATGACGTTAACTTAGAACTACCTCTTTCGTTTTCTTTTCATTTTCGCAATATTTAGTCACTCGTCCGAGTTTCCCCGAGTTTGTGGGTTTATAAAGGAATGTACATAGTGTCACTCGAAAAAAAAAGTGTGTTCGTGTTTTTTTTCTTTTATTTTTACAGGACTAACAGGTGGAGGAAGATACGAGGTCAGATTCGGGGAGAAAAGGCGATCCAGTGAAACCCAGCGACCCGCTGGGATTTCCAGCGACCCGCTGGAAGTTTGGGGTTTAAAACCCCCGAGCCAACCCCTTCTCTTCACTTTTCCTCTTCTCCAAACTCCCTCTCTTCCCAATTTCCTCTCCTCCAAACCCCTCAAAACCTCCACCTACAAACATCCATCCACACACACCCATCCACATACCCCATCCATCAAGACCGCCACGACACAACCAACGCAACACCACCCCGCCATTCCGACCTTCGCGCATTCCTCCCCAATCTCAAGTTTTTTTTCCCTTTTACGTTTTTTTCTTTCTTTTGCAGATCCCGGACTCACAACTTCGAGTTTCCATCCACCATCGACTGGGCTTTGCTGTGCTCGCCAAGATCTTTCCGGAACACCGACCACCGCCATTGACCGCCATTGACCGTCGTTGACCACCGTTGACTTTTTCTTCCGACCAAGTCCATGGCTCCAAAGCGAAGCAGAACGTCTTCCCATCACCACGGTGAGTCGAGCTCTGCTCCACCTCCATCCTTCGACATAGCGCGAAGGTATGGCGCTCCTTTTCCCATCCTTGCTGAAGCTGAGGGTGAGCGGTTTACCAAATTCGCAGACTGTAAGTTTGTTAAATATTTGACTATTGATTGGGGTGAGATGCATGAGCTTGGCATTGATACTGATTTGCGCCATGCCTTAGATGATCTCGGGTGGAATTTGTTTGCAAACACGAGTGTAGATGTTCATCCTGAGGCAGTTGTTGAGTTCTATAGTACGGTCATATTGGCTGCTAATGATGTATGTTTCACTGCACGACTTTATGGTAGGCCAATCACTGTAGATGAACAACTGCTTGTTGACATTCTTGATCTTCGAGCTGGGGGTGGGGCTTTCGATTTTAAGAACAATAGGGCTGCACAAGTGGGGTGGAAGGACCTCACCAGTCTCCCCCACTATAAAACACAGCCACCTGCTAGCCTCCTCCCCGAGCTCTATATGGGTGTATTACACCATTTTATGTGTGCCTGCTTTAGTGGTCAGTATGAAAATAACCGGCTCACTCGTCCTCAGATCTATGCTCTCTCTTGTGTTAAGAATCGGAAACCATTCAACACTGTTCAATTGATTTGTGATGTTATTCGACGTACGTTGAACATGACTGACCCCAAATGGCTAGGACTTGGCCACATTGTTGCTTTGCTGGTTCATTATTTTTTGCCAGGTCGGGACTCCCCTCCGTTGGCAGACATCTTTCGGCCGGTGATTATCACTCGCGATCAGCTGGTGAGGTGGCACTTACTGTACAAACAAGATACTCCGCACGGCACGTTCCTTTACAAGGAAGTACCGTGGGAAGATCGCCAGGCTGTCCGAGACCAGTTGCGCACGTCTGAGACCGATGATCCTCCAAGTTCCGACTTTGAGCAACGATTGGAGAACTTAGAGATCTAAGTCCAGTCTCTCGTTTCCGATCATGCCGCATTCCAGAGTCAATACCAAGCCGATCAAGAATACAACCGTGCACAGTGGGAGTGGCTTCGGGCGAATCTACCACATCAGCCTCCTTACCCATGAACAGGTGTTACTGCTCCTCTCTTTCCTTTCGTTAATTTTGTTTGTTTTTGTGTTTTGTTCTTGTTTGTTGCTTACTACTTCACATTGAGGACAATGTGTTCTCTAAGTGTGGAGTTGCACGTTGTGTGCGTTGCGATGTTTTACGAATGTTTTACTTGATTTTCTTTTGTTAACATACGCATGTGATCGAGTCTGTTTTGTGTGGCGTGTGTTTTTGATTGAAGTGTTGAGTCGTTTGCAATTGATAAACTCCCCTCTAACTTGTGAACCTAGAGTGACCACTGAATCTTATTGCTTAGTCAGGAATTGAACTTGAATATCGCGAGCGGAATTATGTGGGCTCAACACCTTTGGTTATTTAGGTTGATAGTTGTACTAGGTGGACCATGCTTGAGAGCTTGATGAGTGACCTTGTGAGAAATTTGTGCCGAAGGAGGAGACTCCCGTCTCTATTTTATTCATGAGGTGCTTGCGTGTTTCGGGTGATGGAAGTAGTATATTAGCACTTGGCATGATTTCGTAGTGCAGGGTGAGTTATATATCGGGGGCCATTTTGATGTTGAGCCTAGAGCCTTAGAGCCAAAAACCCGTTCTTATCCATTGCATAACCCCATTGAGCCTAAGCCTTTTCATTGAGTTACTATTTGCACACCACTACATGAGCCGATATCTAACCCCCACCTACCCTTAACTGTCCAGTCCGAGGAAATAGGACATTAATTGTGGGATATTTGTGTAAGGGTGCATCTTGTAGTATAGCTTGGGGGTATTGATTATCAATTGGGTTTGAAAAAGGGTAGAATCGAGGCTAACAGTCAAAAGCCGGGATAAGTTGCTATCAAATGTGCATGAAGTTATGAAAGAAAAGAAAATTTCACAAAGGAAAAGAAAAAAAGAAGAGAAGAAAAATGAACAATGAAAAAAAAATAGAAAAGGTTCCTTGTGAAAAGGTGAAAGAAGAAAGAAAAAAAAATCGAAAGGCACACCAAAAAATCAGTGACTTATCCCGAGTAAATGCCTCTAGGACATGGGTACATTGGGTTGAGTGCTTAGTTGATTGTAGGGTGAGGTGCTTAGTATAGCAGAGAGTTAGATTTTCATGTAACCCTCGGATTGGGTGGTGTAGCCACTACTCACTGATTTATCCTTCCCTTACCCTAAGCCACATTACAACCTTATGCAAAGTCCCTCTTGATTACGAGCCCTGCGTTGCTTGAGAGAGTGTCAAGTGCGAAGTATAATATTTTGTTGACCCTGAGCATGCTTGCGAGTGATAGGTAGTTGACTACCCAATATAAGTGAGAATAAATTGATCCTACCTACTGAGTGTCAGTTCTCGTGTATGGTCCGCTTAGTGCGAAAGTTAGGCTAAACAGTTGAGGGTGTTGGGTTTACATGAATATTGCTTTTGGCATTTAAGTGAGATGAATGACTAGCGAGAGGATGATGCATGTCGCGATTTGTTTCAAGTAAGGAGAAGCCGTGAAAACGGTAGTTCTGATGCAACTTGCTTGGGGATAAGCAAGAACTTAAGTGTGGAGTTGTGATGTGCGTGTGAACGGACACACATCGACCTATGTTTTGTGCATATTTTGTCCACGTTTTATTCTCATTTCATCGTATGTCGAGTATGTTTTTATGCATTTTGTGTTCATGTTGAGGAGCGGGAAATCTGTCGATATTTGGTGGTTTTGTAGGTGATTCCATGAAGATTGACGAAGTGGTGAGGCGTGGTGCGATGGCGGATAGGACGGTCTGAAGAATTGGAGAGTCGGAAGCGACAGAAGGCGAACTGATGATTTCCAGCGACCCGCTGGAAAAGCCAGCGACCCGCTGGATGTGAGCAGATGATTTCCAGCGACCCGCTGGAAAAGCCAACGACCCGCTGGATTGCCCGGAAAAACTTTGAAGACCTGTTTAGTCAAATTAGGACTTCTCTTTTAGGTTTTGTTTTTTGGTTGGCCTATATAAGGCCTTGAACTTTAGGTTAAGGGAACTCTTGAACGTTTTCACACAAGAGATCAACCCTAGCTACTTTTTGCTTTCAATTTGGAGAATTGTGATCGGCGACTCGGATTAATCAATCAACGAGCTATTTTCATAACTCGTGGTCAGGTGTTGTCTTTTCATTCATCTACTTGATCATTAATTGCTTGGTTAATTCGTGTTGAGTGTTCGCGTGTTAAGAGTGACAAACTTAGTACGTAACATAGATCACGTTCTCGTTCTTTTGTTTGTTAAGTTAGTTGATCGTTGTGCAAATTCAGGATTGACAACCTTAGTTTGTTCGGCGCTTCGTAGTAATTAATCATAATACAATCATTCGAATTAAGTTGCTTAGATTAAAATTGCGAATTCATAATCCAGAACTTAGAGAATTGATTAATTTGTCCCTGTGGAGACGATCTTACTTATCATTCTATTACTTGATCGATCGTGTTCTCTTGCACGTAATTTAGACCCGATATTTATCGCATCACCTACCATCATCCAACAGTTGTAACAGAATGTTAAACACGTCAGGATGCGCCTTTTCGATTTCATCAAATAAAACCACTGAATAGGGCCTCCGACGAACTGCCTCGGTCAGTTGCCCGCCTTCCGAGTAACCAAGATAACCAGGCGGAGCTCCTATCAAGCGGGAAACATTAAGCTTGTCCATGTACTCGCTCATATCTATTCTTACAAGAGCGTTTTCTGTGTTAAAAAGAAAACCTGCCAAAGCCTTCGCTAGCTCAGTCTTACCAACCCCTGTTGGCCCCATGAACATTAAGCTAGCAATTGGTCGGTTTGGGTCGGACAATCCAGTTCGGGAGCGTCTAATTGCATCTGCCACTGACTTCACTCCAATATGTTGACCAACTACCTTCTTGTGGAGGACATTTTCTAGTGAGCCGAGTTTCTCTCTCTCTGATTGTTGAAGATTAGATACTGGTATGCCGGTCCATTTACTTACTATTTCAGCAATGTCAAGATCGGTAACCACTTCTCGGATCAATGATTTGCCGGACTGCCGGAGCTCAGCAAGGGTTTTTTCGGCCTCACTTAATTGCTCCTTAAGTGAAATTAGAGTTTCAGGTTTGTGTTCAGTAGAAGAGGCAGTCTCTTTATCAATCTACAACAGAAATGCAAAAGAAGATGCTCAAGTAGTGATTGATAAGCACATCACAGGAAAAAAAAAAATTCTAAATTTTACCTCTTCTTTAATCGATCGTATTCGTTCCATCAGAGCTTTCTCACTATCCCATTGTTCAATTAGTTCTTTCTGTTTTTCTTTGAAAGACCCTAGATCGTGCTCAAGCTTGCTCAATCGTTCCTTGGATGCTCTGCCAGCTTCATTTTTCAGCGACAGTTTTTCCATCTCCAATTTCGACACTGCTCGGTTTGTTGGATTTTTACGAAAAATATACTCAAAGTATAACGCAGCGGAATTTAAAATTCTAAATTTTAACCAACAAAATTAATCTGACATGACTAGTATATAAATTACATAATTTAATTTGCGATAATTAAATAGTCAGAGATAGCTCACAGTGATTTGATGCTTGAAATTCTTCATGACCAAATCTCCGTCGTTGAGCAGTTCCTCTACTATGGTATCCACATAGTAAATAATCTACGAACTATACTAGTTGATATTTTCGAAGAATTTGCTAGGACAATTCTTAACGAAAATATTTCTAGAGAAATGTCTGAGAATCTAATTCTCTCTGTTGTGTTTTTGGTGTGTTTTAAAACTAAAACGAATAGCCATATATATAGTTGAAATAAAGTTGGTTTTTATTAATTAATCAATTAATCAAATTAATTTATTAATCTTGGTGCAGAGAAGGTAAGCATCCATTAATGGAGAAGGAAACGTAAGTGCTTACGTTTTCCTTCCCCCCTTGGTTTCTTCTCCCTTGGTTGGACCACCATGGTTCAACCCACCTGGTTGGACCAATATGGTCTAACCAATATGGTCTAACCAATCTGGTTGGACCAACATGGTCTAACCAATATGGTCCAACCAACCAACCTTATATATATATATGTTTATATATGTACTATTTAATTAAATCTAATTTAATTAAATATACATATATTATATTTAATTAAATCCCATAAAATTAAATATAATTCTATATGTATGTGTACTATTTAATTAAATCTAATTTAATTAAATGTACATGTATTATATTTAATTAAATCCCATTTATTTAAATATAATTTTATATGTATATATACTATTTAATTAAATCTAATTTAATTAAATATACATATATTATATTTAATTAAATCCCATTTATTTAAATATAATTCTATATGTACATGTACTACTTAATTAAATCTAATTTAATTAAATATACATATATTATATTTAATTAAATACCATTTATTTTAAATATAATTCTATCTAATAGAATTTCAACATTTCTCTATAAATTAAATATCCTTGATCAAATCAATATTTAATTTATCCAACTTTAATTCGTAATTAATACTAGTGTTGTGTGACCCATAGGCCCTTATATATCGAGCGCTTAGTCAAACTAACGATCTTAGTCTAACCCTAGACAATAAACCAGACTATCTCAATATATAAGGTACGTTGCGAGGATACTGCAACTACCTGTAATGTGAAGCTCATAGTGGTACGGTCCTTTCATTCACGAATACTTGATTAAGTCTAGAATATGATTACGTGTCTGTTCTAATGACTTAATCATATTATCTCATCCTGCTAATTGATCATGTTGTCACTTTTAGACACCATTCTAAAAGTGACGTGCATTGGCCAATGACTATTGATCCAATTAGCTATGAGAAGACAAGTATTCTCTCCAAGTCTATTCGAGGAATGAATCCTATTCTTGGCTCAACTACGACGCACATATACTTCGTGATGTGCCTAACACATGCCATATCTACTCCGTTAGGAGTGCAAGCGTCGGTCATGGTTAAGGTCCACCACTCCGTACATGTCATGCGTATTGACCTCAAGTCAAAGGACTACTTCACTACTCCACAAACCGATATCACCGTAGACACGTAAATAGAATACACCAAACGGTTTCTCGGTCGGGTATACCAATACTCTCTAAAGTATCTGTGCATCCATCATGAAATACCTAGTATCTCGTAGTTGTGAGAACCACTACATACTCTAAGAATATGATGCAGATCGCACACCAATCTCCATTGCATCATCGATATCCTATTCTCGATGATCATCGATTGGGGCTATTTTAAGAACTATATTACCATTATCTGAGATCTCACATTCTCAATAACAACATAAGTTCATGGGAACATAAATATGAATATATATACAAACAATCAAATAATATATTCATTTTATGTAATGCCAAATATTATTAATCAAATTAATATTACAACTGAATATTGATCAAGTACAATGTCCTATCCAGATTGTCTCTAGGACATATAAATACTAACACGGTTTACTTCATCTAACGCTGTAGGCTTGGAAGTAATTTGGGTCGCTAATTTTGCAGAAGCTTCATCCACAAGATTGATAGCTGCAGAAAAGATGTACTCAGGGCAGTTCAACAACTACGAATGAAACGAAACTCGTGCACATTTAGGATTCCTGCTGGTGTAAGACGACGAGGAAATGACATCAATAAGGGAATAGACAGTTCACCATTACCTTTGTCGGGCAAAAAACGCTCGGCGATATATCTATCTGCTAGCATTGAGGCAGAAACAAGGGCACTATCTGATATTTTGACACCGTGATGTAGCTCATACCGCTGTCGCAACCCACGAAGAATGGAGATTGTGTCCTCAACAGATGGTTGGTCACAGAGCACTTGCTGAAAACTTCGCTCAAGTGCTGCATCCTTCTCAATGTACTCCCTATACTCCTTCAAGGTGGTTGCTCCGATACAGGAGACCTCTCCTCGGCCAAGCATTGGCTTCAACAATTTCGCCGCATCCATTGTTCCGCTAGATGTAGTTCCTAATAAGAAATCCAACAGTTAAAACTCCAAATCAACAGTTCAAGCCTCCGATCCACACGCACAGGATATTCATTAAATCTAAGCTTCCACTATAAAACAGATAGCATCATATATAAATATCAATGTTATACCAAAACAGAGCCAACCTGCGCCAACAATAGTATGGATTTCATCAATAAACAGAATAACATCTCCATCTGATGAGGCCACATCTTTTAATACCGCTGTTAGCTTCTCCTCGAACTGTCCATGCCCCTCGGTACCAGTAACTAGTGATCCCACATCTAAGGAAAAAATCTGGTAAATCAATACCAAAGTATAACCAATTAGTTGAGTAATATGCAGTAAGTTGAATAGAAATAAAATTAATTACACTGGATAGAGAATCTTAATTCATGGAAGAACAACTTTGTTTTGAGACTAAAAAGAATGCGACGGTATAACCTTTACATTCCACAATTGCTGAGGTACATCACAGCTTACAATCCGTTGAGCCAGTCTATCAATAACAGAACAAAAAGCATATCGATGAGTCAAGAGGAACAATGAGCAAGAACACTAATGAACAAATCAGTGAATAATTAATTATCTGAGAGACGTTCCAATCTGCTTACCCCTTCACAATTGCGGTTTTGCCAACACCAGGCTCACCAACGAT
>SOPF01030172.1:0-11104 GCA_012979155.1 Hypericum perforatum
CCATCGGTGGAGGCCCAGCGAAGGCTCAACCCGAAGTTGAAGGAGGTGGTTCGGAAGGAAGTAATCAAATGGCTTGATGCTGGCATAATCTACCCAATTTCAGATTCTAAGTGGGTAAGCCATACTCAGTGCGTCCCCAAGAAAGGAGGTATTACAGTTGTTCCCAACGAAAATAATGAGCTTATCCCTACACGAGTAGTGGTGGGACATCGGGTTTGCATTGATTTTCGGAAGCTGAACAAAGCCACCCAAAAGGATCACTTCCCTCTACCATTTATTGATCAGATGCTGGATAGACTAGCAGGTCATGATTACTACTGCTTTTTGGATGGTTACTCAGGTTATCTTCAAATCCCTATTGCACCTGAAGATCAAGAAAAGACTACCTTCACCAGCCCCTATGGTACTTTCGCTTTTCGCCGAATGCCGTTCGGACTCTGTAATGCACCTACCACCTTCCAGCGGTGTATGATGGCAATCTTTTCTGACATGGTTGAGCGTCAAATCGAGATCTTTATGGATGATTTCTCAGTGTTCGGAGACTCATTTGAGGGATGCCTCCTGCATTTGGGACAGGTTTTAGAACGCTGCAAGGAGACTAATCTGGTGCTCAACTGGGAAAAATGTCACTTTATGGTTACTGAAGGAGTGGTCCTTGGCCACAAAATATCAAGTGACGGCCTAGAAGTTGACAAGGTTAAACTGGAAGTCATCGACAAGCTTCTCCCTCCACTATCTGTAAAGGGAGTACGGAGCTTCCTAGGCCATGCTGGGTTTTACAGGCGGTTCATCAAGGACTTCTCAAAAATCATGAAGCCACTATGCAAATTGCTTGAAAAGGAGGTTCCCTTTATCTTCAATGAAGAATGCAGGTCAGCCTTTCAGCATCTTAAGAAAGCGCTCGTCTCCGCACCGATCATTACGGTACCCGATTGGGATCTTCCATTCGAGATCATGTATGATGCAAGTGACTATGTGGTTGGCGCTGTGCTCGGTCAGAGAAAGACCACAGGATTTCATGCAATTTACTATGCCAGCCACACATTGGACACTGCTCAAGTCAATTATGCCACGACGGAAAAAGAATTTTTAGCAGTAATCTTCTCCCTTGATAAATTCTGCTCATACCTGCTCGGAAGCAAAGTGACGGTATACACAGACCATGCAGCTATACGATACCTCTTCACTAAGAAGGATGCTAAGCCCAGGCTCATCAGATGGATCCTCCTTCTTCAAGAGTTCGACATCGAAATACGTGATCGAAAGGGAGTGGACAACCCAGTGGCTGATCATCTTTCGCACCTTGAGAACCCATCGGTAACATCTTTCTCTCCTATTAATGAATCGTTCCCTGATGAACAATTATATGCGCTAGATGTCATATCTGTGCCTTGGTACGCTGATTTTGTTAATTACCTTGTTAGCAACATCATACCCCCTAACCTTTCAGCCGAACAGAAGAAAAAATTTTTACATGATGTCAGGTTTTATGTATGGGATGAACCATACCTGTTCAAACAAGGAAAAGATCAACTACTATGCCGGTATGTACCTCAGGAAGAGCAAGAAGTCATCCTCCATCACTGCCACAACTCATCTTATGGAGGCCATTTTGCTGGCGAGCGCACTGCTGCCAAAGTTCTTCAAAGCGGTTTTTACTGGCCCTCTCTGTTCAAAGATGCCATGGAATTCGTGAAGAAATGTGACCGCTGCCAACGGACAGGAAACATATCCCGTCGTCATGAGATGGCTCAGCACGGAATCATGGAGGTGGAAATATTCGACGTATGGGGAATCGACTTCATGGGACCGTTCCCACCATCCGACCGAAACCTCTACATACTCCTCGCAGTGGACTACGTTTCCAAATGGGTAGAAGCAGTGGCTCTCCTGACAAATGATGCAAAGGTAGTCACTAAATTCTTGCAGAAAAATATTTTTAGTCATTTTGGAACTCCCAGGATTCTTATTAGCGACGGAGGAAAGCACTTCCGCAATAATTTGCTCGCCAATGTACTGACGAAGTACGGAGTCATTCACAAGATTGCTACAGCCTATCATCCTCAAACTAGTAGCCAAGTTGAGGTGTCAAATCGCAAAATCAAGAGAATCTTGGAAGTCACGGTAAACCCATCGCGGAAGGACTGGTCCAGCAAGCTGGATGATGCACTATGGGCCTACAGGACAGCCTACAAGACCCTCATCGGAATGTCACCATACCAACTGGTTTATGGGAAGGCATGTCATCTACCAGTCGAGCTTGAACACAAGGCATACTGGGCACTCCGCCGACTAAATCTAAACCTCGACAAAGCTGGAGAAAGACGCTTGCTGCAACTCGAAAAACTCGAAGAATTTTAACTAGGAGCATATGAGAACGCCAAGCTTTACAAGGAGAAGACCAAGAGGTGGCACGATAAAAAGATCTTGCACCGCGAGTTCTCTGCGGGCCAACAGGTACTTTTCTATAACTCTCGCCTTAAACTTTTCCCAGGAAAACTCAAATCGCGATGGACTGGACCCTACACCGTTGTCACCGTATCACCTCACGGTGCCATCCAAATCCGTAATGATGACACTAAGGAAGAGTTCAAGGTCAATGGACAACGATTGAAGGTTTACCTCGGCGACCATTTTGACACTCAAGAAGGCCGCATGGACCTTCACGATCCCGTGCCTCAGTAAGACTACACCACCGTCAAGTTAATGACGTTAACTTAGAACTACCTCTTTCGTTTTCTTTTCATTTTCGCAATATTTAGTCACTCGTCCGAGTTTCCCCGAGTTTGTGGGTTTATAAAGGAATGTACATAGTGTCACTCGAAAAAAAAAGTGTGTTCGTGTTTTTTTTCTTTTATTTTTACAGGACTAACAGGTGGAGGAAGATACGAGGTCAGATTCGGGGAGAAAAGGCGATCCAGTGAAACCCAGCGACCCGCTGGGATTTCCAGCGACCCGCTGGAAGTTTGGGGTTTAAAACCCCCGAGCCAACCCCTTCTCTTCACTTTTCCTCTTCTCCAAACTCCCTCTCTTCCCAATTTCCTCTCCTCCAAACCCCTCAAAACCTCCACCTACAAACATCCATCCACACACACCCATCCACATACCCCATCCATCAAGACCGCCACGACACAACCAACGCAACACCACCCCGCCATTCCGACCTTCGCGCATTCCTCCCCAATCTCAAGTTTTTTTTCCCTTTTACGTTTTTTTCTTTCTTTTGCAGATCCCGGACTCACAACTTCGAGTTTCCATCCACCATCGACTGGGCTTTGCTGTGCTCGCCAAGATCTTTCCGGAACACCGACCACCGCCATTGACCGCCATTGACCGTCGTTGACCACCGTTGACTTTTTCTTCCGACCAAGTCCATGGCTCCAAAGCGAAGCAGAACGTCTTCCCATCACCACGGTGAGTCGAGCTCTGCTCCACCTCCATCCTTCGACATAGCGCGAAGGTATGGCGCTCCTTTTCCCATCCTTGCTGAAGCTGAGGGTGAGCGGTTTACCAAATTCGCAGACTGTAAGTTTGTTAAATATTTGACTATTGATTGGGGTGAGATGCATGAGCTTGGCATTGATACTGATTTGCGCCATGCCTTAGATGATCTCGGGTGGAATTTGTTTGCAAACACGAGTGTAGATGTTCATCCTGAGGCAGTTGTTGAGTTCTATAGTACGGTCATATTGGCTGCTAATGATGTATGTTTCACTGCACGACTTTATGGTAGGCCAATCACTGTAGATGAACAACTGCTTGTTGACATTCTTGATCTTCGAGCTGGGGGTGGGGCTTTCGATTTTAAGAACAATAGGGCTGCACAAGTGGGGTGGAAGGACCTCACCAGTCTCCCCCACTATAAAACACAGCCACCTGCTAGCCTCCTCCCCGAGCTCTATATGGGTGTATTACACCATTTTATGTGTGCCTGCTTTAGTGGTCAGTATGAAAATAACCGGCTCACTCGTCCTCAGATCTATGCTCTCTCTTGTGTTAAGAATCGGAAACCATTCAACACTGTTCAATTGATTTGTGATGTTATTCGACGTACGTTGAACATGACTGACCCCAAATGGCTAGGACTTGGCCACATTGTTGCTTTGCTGGTTCATTATTTTTTGCCAGGTCGGGACTCCCCTCCGTTGGCAGACATCTTTCGGCCGGTGATTATCACTCGCGATCAGCTGGTGAGGTGGCACTTACTGTACAAACAAGATACTCCGCACGGCACGTTCCTTTACAAGGAAGTACCGTGGGAAGATCGCCAGGCTGTCCGAGACCAGTTGCGCACGTCTGAGACCGATGATCCTCCAAGTTCCGACTTTGAGCAACGATTGGAGAACTTAGAGATCTAAGTCCAGTCTCTCGTTTCCGATCATGCCGCATTCCAGAGTCAATACCAAGCCGATCAAGAATACAACCGTGCACAGTGGGAGTGGCTTCGGGCGAATCTACCACATCAGCCTCCTTACCCATGAACAGGTGTTACTGCTCCTCTCTTTCCTTTCGTTAATTTTGTTTGTTTTTGTGTTTTGTTCTTGTTTGTTGCTTACTACTTCACATTGAGGACAATGTGTTCTCTAAGTGTGGAGTTGCACGTTGTGTGCGTTGCGATGTTTTACGAATGTTTTACTTGATTTTCTTTTGTTAACATACGCATGTGATCGAGTCTGTTTTGTGTGGCGTGTGTTTTTGATTGAAGTGTTGAGTCGTTTGCAATTGATAAACTCCCCTCTAACTTGTGAACCTAGAGTGACCACTGAATCTTATTGCTTAGTCAGGAATTGAACTTGAATATCGCGAGCGGAATTATGTGGGCTCAACACCTTTGGTTATTTAGGTTGATAGTTGTACTAGGTGGACCATGCTTGAGAGCTTGATGAGTGACCTTGTGAGAAATTTGTGCCGAAGGAGGAGACTCCCGTCTCTATTTTATTCATGAGGTGCTTGCGTGTTTCGGGTGATGGAAGTAGTATATTAGCACTTGGCATGATTTCGTAGTGCAGGGTGAGTTATATATCGGGGGCCATTTTGATGTTGAGCCTAGAGCCTTAGAGCCAAAAACCCGTTCTTATCCATTGCATAACCCCATTGAGCCTAAGCCTTTTCATTGAGTTACTATTTGCACACCACTACATGAGCCGATATCTAACCCCCACCTACCCTTAACTGTCCAGTCCGAGGAAATAGGACATTAATTGTGGGATATTTGTGTAAGGGTGCATCTTGTAGTATAGCTTGGGGGTATTGATTATCAATTGGGTTTGAAAAAGGGTAGAATCGAGGCTAACAGTCAAAAGCCGGGATAAGTTGCTATCAAATGTGCATGAAGTTATGAAAGAAAAGAAAATTTCACAAAGGAAAAGAAAAAAAGAAGAGAAGAAAAATGAACAATGAAAAAAAAATAGAAAAGGTTCCTTGTGAAAAGGTGAAAGAAGAAAGAAAAAAAAATCGAAAGGCACACCAAAAAATCAGTGACTTATCCCGAGTAAATGCCTCTAGGACATGGGTACATTGGGTTGAGTGCTTAGTTGATTGTAGGGTGAGGTGCTTAGTATAGCAGAGAGTTAGATTTTCATGTAACCCTCGGATTGGGTGGTGTAGCCACTACTCACTGATTTATCCTTCCCTTACCCTAAGCCACATTACAACCTTATGCAAAGTCCCTCTTGATTACGAGCCCTGCGTTGCTTGAGAGAGTGTCAAGTGCGAAGTATAATATTTTGTTGACCCTGAGCATGCTTGCGAGTGATAGGTAGTTGACTACCCAATATAAGTGAGAATAAATTGATCCTACCTACTGAGTGTCAGTTCTCGTGTATGGTCCGCTTAGTGCGAAAGTTAGGCTAAACAGTTGAGGGTGTTGGGTTTACATGAATATTGCTTTTGGCATTTAAGTGAGATGAATGACTAGCGAGAGGATGATGCATGTCGCGATTTGTTTCAAGTAAGGAGAAGCCGTGAAAACGGTAGTTCTGATGCAACTTGCTTGGGGATAAGCAAGAACTTAAGTGTGGAGTTGTGATGTGCGTGTGAACGGACACACATCGACCTATGTTTTGTGCATATTTTGTCCACGTTTTATTCTCATTTCATCGTATGTCGAGTATGTTTTTATGCATTTTGTGTTCATGTTGAGGAGCGGGAAATCTGTCGATATTTGGTGGTTTTGTAGGTGATTCCATGAAGATTGACGAAGTGGTGAGGCGTGGTGCGATGGCGGATAGGACGGTCTGAAGAATTGGAGAGTCGGAAGCGACAGAAGGCGAACTGATGATTTCCAGCGACCCGCTGGAAAAGCCAGCGACCCGCTGGATGTGAGCAGATGATTTCCAGCGACCCGCTGGAAAAGCCAACGACCCGCTGGATTGCCCGGAAAAACTTTGAAGACCTGTTTAGTCAAATTAGGACTTCTCTTTTAGGTTTTGTTTTTTGGTTGGCCTATATAAGGCCTTGAACTTTAGGTTAAGGGAACTCTTGAACGTTTTCACACAAGAGATCAACCCTAGCTACTTTTTGCTTTCAATTTGGAGAATTGTGATCGGCGACTCGGATTAATCAATCAACGAGCTATTTTCATAACTCGTGGTCAGGTGTTGTCTTTTCATTCATCTACTTGATCATTAATTGCTTGGTTAATTCGTGTTGAGTGTTCGCGTGTTAAGAGTGACAAACTTAGTACGTAACATAGATCACGTTCTCGTTCTTTTGTTTGTTAAGTTAGTTGATCGTTGTGCAAATTCAGGATTGACAACCTTAGTTTGTTCGGCGCTTCGTAGTAATTAATCATAATACAATCATTCGAATTAAGTTGCTTAGATTAAAATTGCGAATTCATAATCCAGAACTTAGAGAATTGATTAATTTGTCCCTGTGGAGACGATCTTACTTATCATTCTATTACTTGATCGATCGTGTTCTCTTGCACGTAATTTAGACCCGATATTTATCGCATCACCTACCATCATCCAACAGTTGTAACAGAATGTTAAACACGTCAGGATGCGCCTTTTCGATTTCATCAAATAAAACCACTGAATAGGGCCTCCGACGAACTGCCTCGGTCAGTTGCCCGCCTTCCGAGTAACCAAGATAACCAGGCGGAGCTCCTATCAAGCGGGAAACATTAAGCTTGTTCATGTACTCGCTCATATCTATTCTTACAAGAGCGTTTTCTGTGTTAAAAAGAAAACCTGCCAAAGCCTTCGCTAGCTCAGTCTTACCAACCCCTGTTGGCCCCATGAACATTAAGCTAGCAATTGGTCGGTTTGGGTCGGACAATCCAGTTCGGGAGCGTCTAATTGCATCTGCCACTGACTTCACTCCAATATGTTGACCAACTACCTTCTTGTGAAGGACATTTTCTAGTGAGCCGAGTTTCTCTCTCTCTGATTGTTGAAGATTAGATACTGGTATGCCGGTCCATTTACTTACTATTTCAGCAATGTCAAGATCGGTAACCACTTCTCGGATCAATGATTTGCCGGACTGCCGGAGCTCAGCAAGGGTTTTTTCGGCCTCACTTAATTGCTCCTTAAGTGAAATTAGAGTTTCAGGTTTGTGTTCAGTAGAAGAGGCAGAGTCTTTATCAATCTACAACAGAAATGCAAAAGAAGATGCTCAAGTAGTGATTGATAAGCACATCACAGGAAAAAAAAAATTCTAAATTTTACCTCTTCTTTAATCGATCGTATTCGTTCCATCAGAGCTTTCTCACTATCCCATTGTTCAATTAGTTCTTTCTGTTTTTCTTTGAAAGACCCTAGATCGTGCTCAAGCTTGCTCAATCGTTCCTTGGATGCTCTGCCAGCTTCATTTTTCAGCGACAGTTTTTCCATCTCCAATTTCGACACTGCTCGGTTTGTTGGATTTTTACGAAAAATATACTCAAAGTATAACGCAGCGGAATTTAAAATTCTAAATTTTAACCAACAAAATTAATCTGACATGACTAGTATATAAATTACATAATTTAATTTGCGATAATTAAATAGTCAGAGATAGCTCACAGTGATTTGATGCTTGAAATTCTTCATGACCAAATCTCCGTCGTTGAGCAGTTCCTCTACTATGGTATCCACATAGTAAATAATCTACGAACTATACTAGTTGATATTTTCGAAGAATTTGCTAGGACAATTCTTAACGAAAATATTTCTAGAGAAATGTCTGAGAATCTAATTCTCTCTGTTGTGTTTTTGGTGTGTTTTAAAACTAAAACGAATAGCCATATATATAGTTGAAATAAAGTTGGTTTTTATTAATTAATCAATTAATCAAATTAATTTATTAATCTTGGTGCAGAGAAGGTAAGCATCCATTAATGGAGAAGGAAACGTAAGTGCTTACGTTTTCCTTCCCCCCTTGGTTTCTTCTCCCTTGGTTGGACCACCATGGTTCAACCCACCTGGTTGGACCAATATGGTCTAACCAATATGGTCTAACCAATCTGGTTGGACCAACATGGTCTAACCAATATGGTCCAACCAACCAACCTTATATATATATATGTTTATATATGTACTATTTAATTAAATCTAATTTAATTAAATATACATATATTATATTTAATTAAATCCCATAAAATTAAATATAATTCTATATGTATGTGTACTATTTAATTAAATCTAATTTAATTAAATGTACATGTATTATATTTAATTAAATCCCATTTATTTAAATATAATTTTATATGTATATATACTATTTAATTAAATCTAATTTAATTAAATATACATATATTATATTTAATTAAATCCCATTTATTTAAATATAATTCTATATGTACATGTACTACTTAATTAAATCTAATTTAATTAAATATACATATATTATATTTAATTAAATACCATTTATTTTAAATATAATTCTATCTAATAGAATTTCAACATTTCTCTATAAATTAAATATCCTTGATCAAATCAATATTTAATTTATCCAACTTTAATTCGTAATTAATACTAGTGTTGTGTGACCCATAGGCCCTTATATATCGAGCGCTTAGTCAAACTAACGATCTTAGTCTAACCCTAGACAATAAACCAGACTATCTCAATATATAAGGTACGTTGCGAGGATACTGCAACTACCTGTAATGTGAAGCTCATAGTGGTACGGTCCTTTCATTCACGAATACTTGATTAAGTCTAGAATATGATTACGTGTCTGTTCTAATGACTTAATCATATTATCTCATCCTGCTAATTGATCATGTTGTCACTTTTAGACACCATTCTAAAAGTGACGTGCATTGGCCAATGACTATTGATCCAATTAGCTATGAGAAGACAAGTATTCTCTCCAAGTCTATTCGAGGAATGAATCCTATTCTTGGCTCAACTACGACGCACATATACTTCGTGATGTGCCTAACACATGCCATATCTACTCCGTTAGGAGTGCAAGCGTCGGTCATGGTTAAGGTCCACCACTCCGTACATGTCATGCGTATTGACCTCAAGTCAAAGGACTACTTCACTACTCCACAAACCGATATCACCGTAGACACGTAAATAGAATACACCAAACGGTTTCTCGGTCGGGTATACCAATACTCTCTAAAGTATCTGTGCATCCATCATGAAATACCTAGTATCTCGTAGTTGTGAGAACCACTACATACTCTAAGAATATGATGCAGATCGCACACCAATCTCCATTGCATCATCGATATCCTATTCTCGATGATCATCGATTGGGGCTATTTTAAGAACTATATTACCATTATCTGAGATCTCACATTCTCAATAACAACATAAGTTCATGGGAACATAAATATGAATATATATACAAACAATCAAATAATATATTCATTTTATGTAATGCCAAATATTATTAATCAAATTAATATTACAACTGAATATTGATCAAGTACAATGTCCTATCCAGATTGTCTCTAGGACATATAAATACTAACACGGTTTACTTCATCTAACGCTGTAGGCTTGGAAGTAATTTGGGTCGCTAATTTTGCAGAAGCTTCATCCACAAGATCGATAGCTGCAGAAAAGATGTACTCAGGGCAGTTCAACAACTACGAATGAAACGAAACTCGTGCACATTTAGGATTCCTGCTGGTGTAAGACAACGAGGAAATGACACCAATAAGGGAATAGACAGTTCACCATTACCTTTGTCGGGCAAAAAACGCTCGGCGATATATCTATCTGCTAGCATTGAGGCAGAAACAAGGGCACTATCTGATATTTTGACACCGTGATGTAGCTCATACCGCTGTCGCAACCCACGAAGAATGGAGATTGTGTCCTCAACAGATGGTTGGTCACAGAGCACTTGCTGAAAACTTCGCTCAAGTGCTGCATCCTTCTCAATGTACTCCCTATACTCCTTCAAGGTGGTTGCTCCGATACAGCAGACCTCTCCTCGGCCAAGCATTGGCTTCAACAATTTCGCCGCATCCATTGTTCCGCTAGATGTAGTTCCTAATAAGAAATCCAACAGTTAAAACTCCAAATCAACAGTTCAAGCCTCCGGTCCACACGCACAGGATATTCATTAAATCTAAGCTTCCACTATAAAACAGATAGCATCATATATAAATATCAATGTTATACCAAAACAGAGCCAACCTGCGCCAACAATAGTATGGATTTCATCAATAAACAGAATAACATCTCCATCTGATGAGGCCACATCTTTTAATACCGCTGTTAGCTTCTCCTCGAACTGTCCACGCCCCTCGGTACCAGTAACTAGTGATCCCACATCTAAGGAAAAAATCTGGTAAATCAATACCAAAGTATAACCAATTAGTTGAGTAATATGCAGTAAGTTGAATAGAAATAAAATTAATTACACTGGATAGAGAATCTTAATTCATGGAAGAACAACTTTGTTTTGAGACTAAAAAGAATGCGACGGTATAACCTTTACATTCCACAATTGCTGAGGTACATCACAGCTTACAATCCGTTGAGCCAGTCTATCAATAACAGAACAAAAAGCATATCGATGAGTCAAGAGGAACAATGAGCAAGAACACTAATGAACAAATCAGTGAATAATTAATTATCTGAGAGACGTTCCAATCTGCATACCCCTTCACAATTGCGGTTTTGCCAACACCAGGCTCACCAACGAT
>SOPF01030251.1:0-18557 GCA_012979155.1 Hypericum perforatum
CCATTATTGTGATAAATGTACCAATACTGAATACAAATGAACCATTATTACTGAATGGAGGCACCAATATTATCACTAAAGGTACCAATATCTGGGTTCAAGACTAATGGTATTACTGGTATCCTGTTTTGTAGTTGTGGTACTCTGATTTACTAAATTGGTACCTTGATGCTGCAATCTTGGTACTTTATCCGAAATATTGGTACCTATTTTTGAAATGTTGGTTTCTTTTACGAAATATTGGTACCCTTTTGAGGTATAGAGGTACCTTTTTTTCATATACGAAACAAGTCTTATGCTATGCTGAGCTGTGGTGATGATTTAAAAAGAGTGATAATATTATACAAAAATACCATTATTGTGATAAATGTACCAATACTGAACATAAATGAACCACTATTACTGGAAAGAGGCACCGATATTATCACTAAAGGTACCAATATCTGGGTTCAAGAGTACCGACATCTAAGTTTGATTATTGAAAATTTTCTAATCTGTATAATTTTTCTTTTGGTGGATTCCAACTCTGTGTTGTTATTGTAGATCATGGCTTCATGCTTGGGAATTTGATCTTGGAGTTGTGGAATTGCTTGGTGCTGTCTCTCTTGCACAGCTTTGCGGGGATCGTTGCGGTCTTAATGAACTGGATGCAAGGCATCCTAACACGATGACGAGAGGCCATCTTAGCAGTGGTTGGGTTCTTCACATAGATCTCGTTGATGGCGAGCATCTGTCCGTTGCTCTTCTTCACCTTCCTCAGGAAATACTAGAACTTGGACTTGGCGCGAACCTCGTTTGTGGCCCAGAGCTTCATCCGGTAGATCTTCGGGTGCTCATCAGTCTCCGTCGGAAGCCCCCTCCCGACGACCTGGGACTGGTGAAACCTGAACGTCACCATCTCTTTTCTTCCTTCCCTTCCGCCGCTAGTGAGGAGAGAGAGAGGGGAGAGGCTCTAATTTTTAAATTTTAGGCCTTCAAGGTTATGTTTTAATTTTTAAAAGGGGCAAGATGTTGCAGTGCGTCCAAGGAAGAGATGAAGCAGTGGAAAGGTAAAGACTAATATACCCTCAATCCGCATGATGGGGATTATACCAATCCGCACCTAACCTGACCTCGAAACATGCCTATTTTGGTATTAACAGTGTCCTTTCAAATGATCAATTTTAAGGATGACTTACAAGTTTTTAAGGTTACAAGATCTGAATATAGAAGTACATAGTCATAGTATGATGTGATACAGAAATAGACATATAGATTTGACGGAGGTAATACATAGACTCGCAGCAAAAAAGACACGCATGAATTTTGAACTTTTCCTTAATTAAAAAATACCCATTGATTTGTTACACTTTATATGCTTTTTTGTGTGGAATAAACTTTATTTACCTGTTTCAAGATGGTGGACCAGTTGCCCGTGACCATTTGGTCTAGTGGCATTGGGTGGGGATAGTTCCATGGTTCAAAAACTGGCCTTGTTGTAATAGATTAGATTTCTAAAAAAAAAAAATGGTGGACCAGTTCACTATTTCGCATCAACCAATTGTGAGCTGACGAATAAATGTTCCCGTGCGAGCATTGCCAGTGGAGATAACTTTCTTCTCTTTGTGTGGCCCGTTTTCTGAAGTTGACTATTTGAACCCATTTACGTACTTAGCCCAAAATCACACATTTTGACATTTCTTCTCCAACGGCCATAGCCCTTGGTTTTTCTTCATCAAACAATGTCAATGACATTGCTATACTACTAATATGAGGTAGATTTAAGTGCTAAACGCCTGACACCCGTTTAAGAAAATATTGACGACTCATATCATAGTTACTTTTATATCGAGTTGGACAATACTAAACATTAGACGGACGTTATCTGTAAATATTGCAACTGAAAACAAAAGGTATAGACAAAACAAATGGCATTACTTCACTCAACATGTCCTGAACCAATGTTGTTTTGGCAAAACCTTGATCGAAAGATGAAAAAAAGTCCAAAACTCTTTAAAACCTGTCAATCTACCTAAATCTAAATTCTCAAAACCTAATTTTTTTGCTTTGGGCCGCAGTGGTCCATTATGCATATCAGTGACCTTTCAGCCCATCATGCATCAACAACCAAAAAAAGAAAACGCCGCCCTACGTTTTTGTCGGGACCCATGTCACCACGTGGCATGCAATTCCTGCAGATAAGCTTCTCCTCAAACCATTTTTGCCCACTTTTTTGAAAGCAGACAACAACTTATTTCCAAAAAAAATATTAATATCTAAAAAAGTAGAAAAACAAAGAAGACATGATTTTCCCTCTCTCTGCCACTTATCCTAAAAATCTCCTCCCCATCCTCCTCAATACATTACTATCTCATACTCAGAAAACCCAATTAAATGTCTATCCTGACAGCAACTAATCCCCAAGTTTTGCACAGAGAATTACCTTCCCAAAAGCACCACCAACAACAGCAGCAGCAGAAGTTTCTACAGCAAAATCCACCTCCTCCTGGGTGTTTCTGGTCGAAGAAGGGGTCAAAGAGACAAGTTAGAGCTGCATCTTTCTGGGATTTTGGTAGACCTACTTCTGTGGAAATGGTGCCAATCGAGGATAATGATCAGCTGGACAGGATTCTACTCCAGGCTCAAGAGCGCTCCGTTCCCATTCTCATTGACTGGTTGGTACTATTTGTTATTTTTCCATTTTTTTACGTGCAAAATATTCCAATAGATCGGCGGAACGTGCTGTAGATTGGCAATTATCCTACAATGTGGAATGATTTTACTTTTTTTTTTTTAAATTTTCCATATCTAACTTAAATTTAGTTATAATTCACCACATATATAAGTATATGAATGTGGCCATCACAACTATTATTTCATATCTAACATAAATTTAGATTATAGACGTAATTTTTGTTCAGAATTATAAACAAATTTACCACAAATATAACTCTATGAATGTAGTCATCATAATAATTATTATGTAAAATAACTTGTTGTATAAAATGGTGAAACTCATTTTTTTCTCGTGAAATATGTTCCGGCTAAATAAACGCTCGAATAAGCTGTAATTTCTTTACCCAGAATAAAAAAAATTAAAAATGGATTATTCCGTATAATTAATTTATCCTGCACAACAGCATTATACAAAATTAGACTCACCCGCATAATTTTAATTATTTATTCAAGCCGTTTTTTTAAATAATTTAATTATCTAAGTATTCGCACATTTGCCTTGTTCATATTGTATTGGAGATAGGATGGCTGCTTGGTGCAGGAAATGTATATATTTGAAGCCCAAGTTGGAGAGATTGGCTGCCGAATTCGACACCAAGCAAGTCTAAATCCCTTTTCCTAACTCAATTTATCATAAAACTTAAAATTACCTTTCCTGTTTTATTTTTTTTTATCAATTATATACATATTTATTTCTAAAATAATTGGGATTTAATTTGTTTTCCTCTTTCTTTTTTGGTGCAAATTAGACTCCAAGTTTACTGCGTGGACGTCAACAAGGTACCTCAGGCACTTGTGAAGCGTGGAAACGTATCTGTAAGCTATTTTGCTCTTCCATTCATTTTCATGTAACACATTCAACTATTATATGCTTTTGGCTAATTTTCGTTTTGTTTTATGTGATGAAATTCTTTTTTCAGAAGATGCCGACCATCCAGGTACCTTTTACTCTTTCTAAACTCTTTCAATGTTCTGATACAATTTTTTTAACGTATTGAACGAGCACAATGAACTGTAATACACTAATTTTGCAGTTATTTGTGCGCGTTTCCTAGGTAAAAGACCGTCAAATTAATCAAGCATGTTTAATCCGGTGCTATTGTCTTATTTATTTATCTGTTTTATTTGGATGGATCGCAGATATGGAAGGATGGAGAGTTTAAAGAGGAAGTGATAGGAGGTCATCAGGCGTGGCTGGTTGTTGATGAAGTGAGAGCAATGATCAAGAAATTCGTATGATTTATGCATTTTTATTATTTTTTTTAATTTTTGTACCTGTTACTCTTAGTACAGCATAGGAGTGTAAGCTTCCATGTATTTGAGGTTTGTCCCCACCCAAGATACATAATATATGTACAGAACAGTATAAATACCCCAAATTATTACAGGATGCCATTAGTCTGAATGGTGATTTCCCGATTTTCTCCCATTAACATACTGACGGACCCCTACATAAATATATATGCTTTATTGTTTTTATTAATTAACCAACTTTTGTAAATAAATTATTTTATCTTAATAAAGAAGTTACCAGTTTGAGTTATTGGTAAGACAATTGTGTTATATATTTGTTTAAGAAATTTTGCTAACTTCGAAAATATCCGAATTAAGATTAGTCCGAGGTAGTGGATGTTTAGGGTTTAGTGCATGTCTGGATATCACAATAGTGAAAGTCTATAATTGTTTGGCTTTAGTGTAATCATTAGAGCCATATAAGTTCAATATACAAATTAACACAACAACGACGCTTTGGCCGAGTGGTTAAGGCGTGTGCCTGCTAAGTACATGGGGTTTCCCCGCGAGAGTTCGAATCTCTCAGGCGTCGTACTCTATACTTTTTTTGTGAGCCTTTTTTGACACATGCTTCTTATCTCTAATTTATTTGATCAATTAACACCCAATATTTTTTTTATTCATCAAGTTGGTAGATCTTTGATGTACTAGTCTGAAGTTATGATCTTGTTGTAATCCAATGGACTACATCATTCATCGTTCTAGGAATGAAGCTAATTAAAAAGTTTGGCACTTAATAAAGTCCACCAAGATAAATTTTGTTTTATTTATTTATTCAAACAACCGCTAAAATGAACTAATATAAAAAAGTGAGCTATTTTGTATGTTTTTTACTCTCCTTAATATCAGCCAAATTACTGGTTTGGTCCCTGGCACTTCACGCTTAATCCTCAATCATCAAGGCCTTACTTAAATTTGTACTTATATCGTGAAGTGCAAGTTCCCACATAGCAATCTTCTTAGAATCGTAACGAAAAGTTTGTCATTGATCACGTCAAAGCATGGTTGATTTCCACTGCCCTAAATGCGAGTGAGAATGTTTGTAAGAAATATTTGGTCTTTTTAAAAACATTATACTTGATTTAAATTGGATTAATCTATCCTCGTGATGTCCGGATAATAATGTTTTTGATATTAAATGTGCGTTGTAAAACTAGAATACAATAGTTACAAGCGTACCAACAATGTTAGCCCCTCTCAAAAGAACACTTTTGATGTGGACATTCTTTAACAGCACAGTTCCACCTACCAATGCAATTAGTATTAAAACAGCAATCAAGAAGAGGAGGATCAATGTACGTCACAGGATCACGGCGGCAAACTAGGCATTGGAGTCCGGTCCGGCCGGCTTCGAGTTGAGAAGTGGCTGAAGAGCCTTGACAACGATCGTCATGTTCGGCCTGAAGTCCGCCTCGTACTGCACACAAAGAGCTGCAACTGCTGCCAACTGAATTAAGACAGACAGACACAATCAGCCATGAAACAAGCAACAGTTTGTCTTAAACTTTTTGGTGTACTAACTTCAAAGTTTATGACAAGCATTTGATTGTACAACCTTGGCAACAGCCTTTGGCGGGTAATCGTTGTTGAGTTTCGGGTCTACGCATTGCTTCACTTTGTCCTCGCTCAATCTCGGTGTAGCCTGCAGCGTTAATGACAAATGAAGAGATGAGAATGTGTAGGATCGGAGGCAGATTATGCCAATGTAGGTGACAGAAGCGCTACTTACCCAGGTGACAAGAGACTGCTGTCCTTTAGGCATTGTGTGGTCTACTGGCTTCCGCCCCGTCAAGAGCTCTAGTAGGACAACTCCGAAACTGTAGACATCGCTCTTCTGGGTTATTTGCCCCGTCATTGCATATCTGCAACGAAGTTGCACTGAGAATTTCAGCAAAAACAGAGGAACCGAGAAGCGCTATCGATGTAAGAGATGCGAGGCGTACTCTGGAGCGTGGTATCCGAATGTCCCCAACACCCTGGTCGAATGCAGCCTCGCCGCAGTATCAGAGGATGCATTTGACAGGTTGAAGTCGGCGATTTTGGAGTCGAAGTCGTCAAAGAGCAGGACATTGCTGGATCTAACATCCCGATGGACTATCGAAGGCTGCACCTTCTCGTGCAGATACTCGAGGCCTCTAGCTGCACCATAGGCGATTTTGACTCTCTGGTTCCAGTTCAGAGCTGGCCCTGGCTCGGCCCCTTGTACACCTTTCCTTCCTGCAACACACGACCAACCAGTCTCGGATCCGAGTTCTCGGACACATCAAAGAGTGGAACAACACTTGAATTGTGTTGGAACTGTACCATGTAACACATCGTGCAAAGAACCCTTGGTGGCGAACTGATAAACCAAAATTCGGCTATTGGCTTCTAAGCAATAGCCCATTAACTCCAAAAAGTGCTCATGCTTCAGTCTGGAGACCACTGACACCTGCAAAAAATAAATAGCAATCCGATATTTTTCATTCACAAGGTTTGAACTCGAAAACTTGGGTGGTAAGTTTACTTTCATTCACAATGGATCAATGTACTTTTAACGAATCCTTTAACTGATTCAGCATTTATTAGATATAAATCCTTAACTAACACAAACAACACGAACCTGTGCCGCGAAATCGGGATCGGGTTCCTCGGAAGAGCTGGTGTCTAGCTTCTTTATTGCAGCGTCCATTCCATTCCTCAACTTGGCGTAGAAAACCCGGGCATATGAGCCTTCTCCGATGAGAGACTTGGTGCCGAAGTTTTCGGTGAGCTTGTTCAACTCATCGAGAGATATCGCCGGGATCTCGATGGGCAGCACCTTCGCCGGAGCACCGCCTCTGGCTGCGTTGGCCGCACTCTTTTGCTCTCTCCCGCTACCTATACAAACAACGTTCATCATTCCAGTCAGATTTCAGTGTCAGAAACCAGACAAGAAATGTCCTACATTTTTTTGTTCGGATACTTATTTTCCTCATCACTGTTAACATCTTTTTAGCTCGCATTTGAGAATTTTGGTTAATATTAAAATTTAGCAACTCATTCAAGGAGCGACTCCATTGTTCAATTTATATGGTAGATATAAACCAGCCAGCCCAAGAAATATGTCGGAAACAAAATCGTAGCATTTCGATTTGTTGGGCAATATGAAATTGTTATGTAAAAAATATAAACCAAAAAAAATGTACATAGAAAGAACTACAGGTAATTTCAAAATTTTGAATTAATCATGAAAAATTACAACAAGGTATTGAAGCAAATCAATCAATATATAGTACAAATTTGGGTTAGATACATGTTAGGATTTATCAATGCACACTTTTTTTTCTCTCAAATCTTCAACATTTATATGAGAATGGGAAAAAAGAGAAGAGAAAAGGGAGAAGAAATCAAACAAGCCTTAAATAAGAATTGATGAATTTCAAGTTCAAGACTTGAATTTATTTTAAAAAAATTAATAATGCAAAAAATTATAAAGGAAAAGTGTACAATTAATTTACCAGCTCCGAAAGGAGCCCCGGCCCTGGGAGGTGCGGTGTTGTATTGATTAGCCGGGGGAATGGGTTCCTCTTCTGCACCTCCGCAGCAAAACATATCAAATCCTCAATTCGAATTGCTTCCACCTAATAACCTTTTTTTTTTCACCACAAACAAAAAAACGAAAGGTTTCAAAATAATGGACAATGGCATTTTCTGAATGTACAATGCATTAAAACCGGTAAAAAAAAAAATCTGAATTCGTTCAAAAATTGTTTCGCTGAAATTTTAGGAATGTAAAATATTTTAAAAATGTTCATACCTGCGAGGTTGGAGATCTAATAGATACCAATATGGAAATTGCAGATAAATGAACCCTCTGAAGATTACGAAACTATTGGGTTTTAATTTGAAGATACAATTTTTTTATGAGGATGATTATTGTTGTACTTGATAAGTTTCTCTGTCAAGGTAAGGAGTTATGTATGTTTCCTAAGGGCTAGAAACAGGTTTCTGTTGGGTCCCTTCTTCCCCTCTCCCTTTCTTTGGAATTCTGGTTGAGGGTGGCACCTTCTATTTCCTAACGACTAACGAACAACCTTTTTTATTGCTAAAAAGGACAGGACGAAAAGTTGGGATGTTGACGACAAGTATAAGAAAGTGACCGAATTGCAATGCCTCTACTATTTATTGCACTCTACCTAATATTCGGACATCTATCGAACCATTTAATTTAAATTTGTATTGATAATAACCCTTAAAGGATAGACAATTTATTCTCAACAAATCTTTAACATTTATATATTCTTGAGAACTCTAAAATTAAGTTAGAATAATGTTATCATCGATCGGTTGATTTAAATGATTGTTTATTTTTTTATTGTCCAACATAAATATTAAAAGATTCGTTTTCAAAATTGCAACATTTTTTCATTTTCAAAATTTGAATTTGAGGCTCTAACTAGTTTCCTAAATTTTGATTAAAATTTCCAATTTTTAGTGAATTTTTTGTATGAACAATAGAAAATTGTTGAATCATATTTAGAACTAATTTTCACAAATAATATCGTTCCTTTTGTATGAAATTCAGAATTTCTTAAAAAAAAATTATAAATGAGTTATCTATGGTAGATATTGCAAATGTTTGGTGTTTACTTCCATTTTGTTTACGTGCCTTCACGTCTTTGGCACGTTCCCATGCAAAACCTTTAAGCGGGTTCGCTCTTCCTCTTTACAACGAGCAAGGTTCCCTAGTCTGTCCCTGGCTCAAAAGTCAACGTTTTGACCCTTCAACCGCCAATGTTTTCTCCTCCCCCATTTCCCCCATTATTATTTCGAGAATCTTATACATTCTCTATTTTAAAAGATAATCAAATCTTGTCACATCCAACCTTCCACCTATACAAAATAAAAATAGAAAATGGATTTTTTTCTTATAAAATAACATCATCTACCTTCTTATAACCACATTTGCAAAATGATAAAAATTTTCTTAACAACTATTTAACGTTTTGTATTCTCGAAAATTCTATCTAGAGTTCTGTTAGTTAAACCGAAACAAATCCTTCGCTGATCCTAGTGTTAATTGGAATGTCAGGATTTAGGAAAAGAAGTGAGGATATGCCTTTGTCAATGGAAAATTTGATATATACGATGATTATGATTTTGTTATTTCTAAAAAAATGAAATAACAAAAATATTTGTTATAACATTTAAGGTTCGATTAAAACATGAATTTGAATGAATTTGACATTAAACTTACTTCTTTATCATTATAGTTCTAATTAATATGTGTAACCAGATTAATATTAGTTGAAATATTCTTTTGCAATTCGGCAAGGAGGATCAACGACATGCCTCCAATAAATTTTTCCTACTTAAAATTAATTCAATCGTACTAAGTTTATCGAACTTCAATTTCACAACTCATCTATGACTTGGTAACCGTGCAAGCAAAAGTGCACAAGATTAACATATTGCTATACATTGTTAAATTCTTTTTATATCAATCTAAATTAGAGAATACATTGCATAGATTCTCAAACTTGTAAACAAAACGATCACGGTTGCAATTAACAAACATTTCTGCTCTATGTGAGATTAAGTTACCTTGGATTAAAGATGGAAGGAACCCTGAGACGCGAAACGGGTTGGAGACGAAGAACAAGGAGAGAGCGCCAAAGCTAATGGCTTAATATGAAGAGATAAAAATAGAAGAAAAAAATGGGAAGAAATTAAACTAAAAAGAAAACATCAGAGGAAATTAAAAAAAATGGAAACTGGGAAATTGATTGTCTGAATGTGAGAGGGGCAGCGAACAATGTGGGAGGGTTATGGGTTGTATTTATGAGTTTATGCCTTATTTTTAAGAGAGATACTTTCTATTTTCTCTTGCCAGTTTGTGAGGTGCCTAGAAGCTTATATAGTTGGCTATTACTAGTAAAATTATTTTCGATCGAACAATTTTCAATTCTATGAATACATACGGAGTTGGATATTACTAGTAAAATATAGATAGTAAAATCTAGACAATCGAAAGAATCACTGCGCTCCTATTTATTCGAGAATCTATACATCTTCTATAGATGAACAGACATCTACGTCTCTGCTCGAGAATTCATACATTTTTTTATTATTATCAGTACATCGACATCTATCTCTCGGTAGGTTTGGCATATTACTGGAACATTATTGACAAATAAAAAGAAATAAATTACATCTCGCAATTGGCTTTCTGGGTGCCCAAATGCTATCGCACAAGCATCAAAATACAAAATTTCACGGGTGCCGCTCAAATTAGAATCACGTGGACAACGATTTGATAGAGAATGAAAATGCATTATATCCCTTCGGTTCAACGAAAACTCAAGAAAGTAATTCATAGACCAAGGGAATTGTAATCCACAGTTCAGAATGCCTTTCTTTACTCAAGGAAGAATATTGCAGAGGAATCTGTCGGCTGAACATTAGATACGTAACAAGTACAATAACACACTATGGTAATGCGAAAAAATCGCAATCTATCCCATTGAAATTGCCTGATAGTGGTCAGGAAATGAGGAAATATCCGAGAAGCAATGACCGATGCTGATGAGGTGCCGTGTCTCGTAGGCTTTGAAGTACTGTACAATGAAACATCTTGATAATCATTTCCTCATTCTTCTTTCCATATCCGGCCGGTAACTCTAAGCTTGAGCTCTTGCCTATCCCCACCAGAAAAATAGAGGGCCAAGTTCCTTTGAATGATAAGACCATCCATGCTGTCACGGACTTTCTTGTGACTGTCACGGATGCTCCTAGGAACTCCTTGCCATATTAGCTTACGGCCGCTTGCACCAACCTCAAGAGTGTACAAGAATTTCTTGGCTTCGTTATCGTCGCCCATGAACCGTAGAAAAGCCATGTAAACTGGTGCTGTTCCCAGCTGGAAAGCCTCAAAGTGCAGGCAAAATTGCTTGCCAAAACAGTTGAAGACCTGCAGCAGAAATGAATGAGTTGGAATTCACTGGAAAGTGGAAAATTCCAAAAATAGTAAGATCCTACTTTATCAATAAAGTAATAATCCAAGACATTTCTATTCCAGTACAGAAATAGTCTAATTTAGTGAAGCAAATGCACATATTGTCTCGTCAAAGGACTTACTGTCAGCATCCATGTAGCGTTCTCCACTTCTTGTGGGTTCAATTTGACATACCGATGGTTAAACGTGCACCCATCGTGCATATCAACCTTGTGATCATCCTTGAGATGTTCAACTAGGGTGGGGATGTCACCTGTGATGGAGCACTCAGAACCAGCATAAGGGCAACTGTATGGACGGAATTGACACTGTTGCTCGTGCTTGATTTTGCCATAGTAAGGGAAAATATTGTGACATCCCAGACTTTGATATTTGCACGGTAGCTCTAAGGATTCCGCAACTTTCTCCAGCGCTAAGCATCTTATATTACCAAGATCATAGTGACAAGTAGGACAGCAATTTTGCACGTTAATCTTGCAGTTCGAACACAAAGTATGTCCATTCGGGCACTGCAAGACAAGTCCAGTTAAATGTTGATCAGAAAGAGTTAAATGTACTTGACACAGACTAGAGAATATAAATGCAAAGACAATAACTTATGAGCTCGCATAAAAAGATAACTAATCTTTCACTCGAGTTGAAAAGAACAAATGCATGCAAGAAAGAAAAGAACAGACCTGGTGAATTGGAGGGTACATTGAATTTGAGCAGACGGGGCACTCGAGTAGCTCGTGCATACCACTGTTTGAGTGAGCTCCTTGCCTTGAACCTAAACCAATGGTAATTTTCGGTATACCTTTTACCTCCGCTTTTGTGGTTGCAATTCCATAGTCTGGAACTGTAATACGAGTTTCGATAACTTCTTTACAGGTCCCACCTCCCGGAGCCATTGCTGATTGATAGATTGTGAATAGCCAATCATGCAAGTACTCTACTCTCGAAGTGTTTTAGAATCCATTAGCCTGAAACAGAACAAACTTCAGTTAATAAAGTTAACAAGGCTCCGCATTCATTCAAACAGCAATGAATTCGGAAATTGAAGATCTTTTAATGGTACACGAATCAATCTAAGGGTTCCAAAGATATTGGCAAATACGGGGAAGCTTCAGGTAGGAACATGAAATTGCCCCAACCCCCTCAGACAACACCATAAACAAAAACCACAGAGAAACACCCCCAGTCATTATAATGTAGGATCCGTTCAAATTGAAGCTGCTGGCCTTCTTAAATTTTCTCGAGCGAAAGCTCGATCCTACGAACTCGAAGAATGTCAAAAGCCTATCTACAAACACCCTTTAACTTGAGGATCGGACTTTCTTCCTACGAATCTATCACAATGAACCTCCTCCCATAACAGGTGCCAGGGTCAGGGTCAGGGCCAGTGTAACTAACTAATCACAATTTCCTGGAAAAAAACCGCACTTAGGAGGGATACCCAAATCACTTCGTCTTCACATTAGGCCCGATAACCCAAAAGCGAGTTCAAATTCAAAACAGCGAGCAGAGACAAAACCGGAAACCAAGCACGGGAAGCGTGGACGGGGAAGTTGCGGATTACCCGGAAAGAGGTGAGACGCGGGTTCGGGTCGTGCCCGGTGTTGCAGGGTCGGGTCTTTGTTTAGGTTCGGGTCTCTCTCTCCATCTTCTTTCTTGCTCAATATGTATTTTTATTGTCTTCTCGCTCTTGCACTGTCCAAATCTGTAATTTATGAGTGCCCATCAATGGCTTTTGTCGGTGCTTTCAAAAATCAACGGGTTGGTATTTTTTTTTGTTTTCCCTTTTCATTGTTTATATGAGCAAATAATTCTCAGGTTGTACTCTTTCTTGATTTAATTGACAAGTTGGTCATCATCTCAAAACTAAAATTGGCAATTCGGTCTGCCGTGTTTCAAATTTCTTTTTTTCCTGTTTGATTTTATTAAAATCAAGAATTCAAGTGTTTTTAAAAATAAAATTTTATACCACGAATATATTTGCAAGGACTTGAACCTTGAATTTTCTTAAATTAGACAACATCTTATAATGTTGGCATAAGAGCCCTTTGACATTTCAATTTTTTTTTTGTTTATAACAATTGGTATTTTTTTCCCATTGTGCCAGCTAATCTAATTTCAACAAGATAACTAATTTTTTTGTATTGGGGAGATTAGAGAGAAATCTCTTTTTAACCTTATTACAATAGCACCAACTAAGATATAGTTTTATGAAGTGGTAGTAATGTGGAAAATCATGAAAATGTGAAATGGGACAACACTAACGTATGTTTATAATAAAAAATGTCATACTGAGAAATCTCCAACATAAAAAAATGTTAAATTTTAAAAGTTCTATCATTAATGTATAAAAAATAAAATTACGTAATACTGAAATAAAAATACGAGTGATCACAAAGTATTGTTCACTTACTATTATTTATTTTAAATTTTAAATATTTATAAAACTCTCTTAAATAATTAAATTTGTTATGCTGGGGAGAACTTTGTCCACACTAATTCCTCTTTAAAACTTATTCATAAATAGTTATCCTCGGAGTTGTCAACAAAAGCTAGACAAAAGCACCTCCTTTCACGGCTAAATTGGCCACATATAAATATTTAAATAAGCTTGTGTTGTGTGCTGGTCACCACCATAGCCACCTGTGGAAGAACCCACTTATAAACAAATATAAAGTTATGAGTGACTAGCGACTCCCAATCATATGGTAGGTTAGAAAGAGACAGAAAATGAAATTTTTTATGCTCATTAATTTATGTTTAAATTTGTATCTAACTATTTTTGACGAAACAAAAATCAGCAGAGAAAGTGGACGATGGACCACTTCCTCCTCGTCCCTCACGCAACGATAAAAACGCGCCACTATGGTTAATTTGATTTTATTTTTTTCCAATATTTGGTAAGTATTTATTTTTTTCTTCTACGTACTACTGTAACCTAGACATTTAGATTATGAACTATTGAGATCATAAAAGAGACATTTTTTATCATTTTAAAAACCCAATTTAAATCTTCATTAATTGGCATTTTAGTGTTTGAATAATAGGTGGTCTAAAGATTCCTCCACGGTTGTTACAAATTAGGTGAAAATAATTAGGATCGAATCCGTAACTGTGTTTCCCTTTTTTAAAAAAAAATTCGTGACTGTGTGTGATTAATTAAAGTGGTACCTACATAATTTGTTATCTCATATTAGCTCAGATGTTACATTTTTATATTGTTTTTGGTGCTTACGCACGTCCTCACCAAATTAGACGCGTCGCCTATCCATTGGCCAGCAACTTTGTTTTCTAATGAACCTATTCCTTCATATCTGTTGTATTCCAGTGTATATTTTCCAATCTAAAATGTATAATATATAATTCAGATTACTAAGTTGTAGCATAATGGACTTATTTACGATATAAAAAAATTTAACAGGGAATTGACTGGAAATTCTTGAGGTTTGACGATGGGATTGATGGTTATGTCTTGTCGGATTTGGTGAAGCTGAGGAGAGCTACTCGGTTTATGGTTAAGAAGCTGTGTGAGTTGGGACGGTTGTTTAGGACGGTTCGAGGGTACGTTTCGAAGATCACGGCGGAGGACGAGGGGACGGTTGGGAGTGCATTCTGTGGCGCCCTGAAGGATGAGCTCGCGGGCTTTTACAAGTTGTTGGCCATGTTTGAAGCGCAGGCAGGCAAATAATCCGATTCCGTTGGTATCGGAGTCGGATAGTTCCGCGAATTACCTTTGTTTGAGGAGACTGTCAGAGCCAATGGTGAAGAGGACTGCAGAGTTCTGAAGGGTGGGGCAATGGTTAGGAGTTGGGAGTTGGAAGGGGAGCTGGAAGATGTTTTTTTCGGATTTCTTTGTAGTGAAGGTGCCAGGTTTTTCGGAACGAGATGAATCAGTTCGTCACAAACATGCAAGATTGGATAATGTTTGAAGTTTTGGAGGAGCCGTTGTTCGGATATTCTGATGAGATGGAAGCGGCAAGGGATCTTGATGATCCACTTGCAGCATATGAAAAGTACCTCCAGTCAATTATTGAGAAATCTCTTCTTGGCGAGCAATCAGAGCCACTTTACAAGTCGCTCTCTGGCTTGTGTGATCTCGTATTGAGGTTTAGAAGTCATGCATATCGATGCATTCTTGAACTGCAGCCTCCGTAAACGACTACGATTATCTGTGCCAACTCAAAGTGATTTCTTTAGATGACTTACCTTTTTTTTTTGATATATTGAAACTACAATCTCTTACATTTTCTGCAGAATCATGCATCCTCCGCATCCTCTAAAGACAAAGCTAAATCAGGGAGGCGAATGACTAACAAGCCTCCGGAGTCCAGATCATGGATCAGTGATGGCACGTACACAAAAATATGGGGCGAGATCTTGATGTTGTTGCTAAAGAATACGCAACACTCCTTGCAGGTTTTTTGTCTCAGTTGCCTGTATGGCAACATATTGATCTAAAATTTCCTATTTTTCCGGTTGGACTTTACAGGGTTTTATCGACAGTTGCCGTTTAACAACCAGGAGAAAGAATTGTTGCATGTTCGCGACAACCATTAGCAGTAATTCTCATCTAGGACGAGAATTACAATCGGTTCATCTGCAGCAAAAGAGAAATAATTGCAGGTCTGGTGCTGCGATCTGGGTCGGTATCAGTGATGTCTTGCATTGATCAACTTGATGTTCTGTTGTTGGCAATTGGCATCTCTCCAATGTGTGACCTGATACAACTATAAGATTTTGCTATTTCAAGCTAGGATTGAATAATCAACGTCAAATCTTGGTACTTATGAGCAACAAACTATTTAGGAAAAAAAAAAAAAAAGAGTAACAGAGAATAATGAAGGAACATATAGTTATGTCTTCATGGTTGCATTTTTCCCGGTTCAGCTGAAGGTTTTCCGTCAAGACACTTAGCTTGGCCTGTGAATGGCACAAAGTCTTGCATTCTATTGCCTGTTGCTGCTTCTGGCTCAGTCGGTTTTGCAGGCTCGACAAAATCTAGCAGAGCAGCAAACTCGACCTCGCAGTCAGTGTCGATAATGCAGATACCATCAGATGGCTTGGTCTCCAATACATTGATGTAGAAGTCCTTGTTGTTGTAATTGATTTTGATCGTATCGCCAGGGGTGAGGCAGAAGAAATTGGCACTCAATGTCTCTTCGAGTGCGGCTTTCGGATTGTTGAGCCGCAAAAAGTCCTTGGAATGAGGCTGCAGCTTTACGTAGGTTCCTTTTTCAAGTCTGCTATATTTTAGAGTGACATAGTCACCCTCTTGTAAATGCAAGTTATCCATCGTCCAATTTGGCAGATGGACCAGACCCTCCTCTGCAGTGAACTTTGACACCCCGCAATGGGATACGCGTCCACTGGCTTCGTTTCGGATTTCAAACAACATGGGATATTCCACATAAGTATCGAGCAGACGCTCCAAGGTCGATTCAAGCATAATTACCTGGTCACCATGCTCCAGGTGTTCCTTGCCAGTCGATGACAGCCCGTAACTAGCATACGTCCTCTTGAACTCATCTTTCGGCTCAGGATGTTCTTCATTCTCATCCGTGTAACGGTCGCTGCGATAATAGTCCTCCAACTGGTGCGAATGAGAGTCGTCGCAACCATCTTCTTGGCTGCAGTCTTCGCCATCCTACTGATCGCAGCAGCCCTCAGCGTCTGCCGGTAGCATATCCTCGTTTTCTACAGAAGGCTCCACTCCGGGATTGCAATTATCTTCCGGCAACGCCTCATCGTTCGAGGATCGAAGAGAGGCGTCCATGTCATTGGAATTTTCTTCAATGGTAACTGCATCCGAAATTGTTGTGGTTAAGAGCTTTTTAGGTTTGCAAGAGTTCCTGCGCAGTAATATATATAACTTCCGTCCAAGCTAGTAAAGATATTAGATATGTACGTCATAATAAGTCAGTCTTATATGAGTATTTTATTTTTTATTTTCCTTTTTAGAGCTTTAGACTGAATTCAGATTGTAATTCATGCCCTAACTCGACTTCCAAGCAACAAGTCTTATTAGTCGGATATACCAAATCAACCAAGGGCCTCAGTCCACTGACATTAAGTAACAAGTCTTCTTTTCTACCAAAAAAAAAGTAACAAGCCTTCTTCAACCTCTTAACAAGATTTTCAAAAATGCGGTCTGACCGGTTGGATCGCAAATAGTGCATAATTCTGGATTATTTTTAGGGTAAAAATAGCATAAGCAAAGGGAGCGAAACTAACCTAACAGGAATATGAAAGTATCTCTGAGAATAGACACAAACTCAAATGCTTAATTCTACAATATGACCAAAGATCAAATTAATTGATAGCACAACAGGAAATACCAACATAGAAATCAAAACAACATAAGGGGAGTAAAACTAACCTACCTAAAATATGGAAATATCCCTCGGACTAGGCACCAACTCAAATACTTTCTTCTGCAACATGGTCAAAGAGTAAAGAGTTAATTAATGGTACTAAATAAACAAATGAAAGATTTTTTCATTTGAGAATCAAATACTTTATTTAATTTTTAAAAAGTAAAATTTGTATTTTAGTATAATAAAAACAAAAAAATTGAACATAATTTATTACATTTGAAAATTTTCAAAAATAGAGAACATAACCAAAGAGTAAAGAGATAATTGATAGCACTAAAGAAAAAACAAAAATTAAAACAACATAAGCAAGGGGAGCGAAACTAATCTAACAGGAATATGGAAGTATCCTTGAGAATAGACATAAACTCAAATGTTTAATTCTGCAATATGACCAAAAAATAAATTAATTGATAGCACAAGAGGAAATACCAACATAGAAATCAAAACAACATAATTAAGGGGAGTGAAACTAACCTACCTGAAATATGGAAGTATCCCTAAGACTAGACACCAACTCAAATACTTTCTTCTGCAACACGGTCAAAGAATAAAGAGTTAATTAATAGTACTAAAAAAACAAACGAAAGATTTTTTCATTTGAAAATCAAATACTTTTATTTAATTTTTAAAAAGTGAAATTTATATTTTAGTATAATAAAAATAAAAAATTTCATCATAATTTATTACATTGAAAATTTTCAAAAATAGAGAACATAATTACTAAAAAAATAAAGAAAAAGAAATAAAACTTAATAGATACAATTATATAATATATGCAATAAGAGGAGGAAAAAATATAAAAATAATATTAAACGTCCTATTGCACAAGTACCACTGTCAACCACCACAAATAACCACAAGCAATAAATTCAAGTTTGACAAAACAAGTGAAGTCAGAAGAACTACAAAGGAGAAACTCAAACACTTATTGTTTGACAAAAATGAGGGTACAATCAGCTATAGTTATTCCATTAGTTACTAGTCTTAAAGTTGTTTGTGACTTCTTCAAATTCTCTTATTTTGTGCTTCATTTGTGTAGGACAATATGAAGATATTCTTGAAGAGGAGGAGCAAGTTGAAAACGAGTTGGATGTTAGTGAGGATGATGAGATGGTAGACTTTATTGTGGATAAAGATTATATTGTGAGAATAGAGCACCAGTGCAGTAAATTTCCTCTCTTTCATGTGAATTGTGATTTCATGCT
>SOPF01030252.1:0-24429 GCA_012979155.1 Hypericum perforatum
GTCTTTTTTTCCATTTAATTATTGCCTTTATGCTGTTGTTGATTAAACTTATGGCAACGGGACAATTCCATTGGGACCTCAAATTTAGTCATTAGAAAACAAACAAAATTGAAAAATGTATTAATTGTTCAAGTATTTAGACCATATGATAAAAGGTATTGCTCAAGCTCAAACATTAAAATTGAAGTATAATTGCAATGTGGGATTAGTCAGCCAGCTATTCAAATAAAAAAAAATTATTTTGAAGAGTCGCTCGCATACAGTGCTACAGGGATAATGATGATAAGAATATGATGCTGCTGATGCTTCACCATCAGCTATGCCCATCCTTTGTCCATTGATATAAAAAGAATTTTGCAATCATTTGCAAGAATTGCTACGGATATGCTAAGACATGAAAATGACTACTCATACAAAGAGCCAACTTATTATTTCAATACTTATCTGAATGGCCAACCAACATTCTGTAAAATCATATGTCAAACATTTATGGGTATTCGTTTCTCAATATTAATAGTTACATCCAATTATTTATTTTAGATAATTGCAATTTTATTAAACTAAATTTGAACAATGAGTTTTTTAATTCATTCTTCATTATGATAATTGTTATTCAAGAGATTATTATAAGGATTGAGCTTCTGGATGTAGTATTAGAGATTTGTATATATTTTGCAATGTTTATCTTATAATACATATTAATTAGATTGAGACACGGCTATTTTTCTCCTTTCTTTTAAGTAAATTTTTTAAAATATGAGAAATTAGTATTTGGAAATTTTATATAACTACATGCATACGATGTAAAAACGGTACATGCGTCAAGTTTCAATAAACAGTTCATAATACAAAAGTAAGAAATAAATCTGTTGTGACTATAGTGTTCCTATTATCTCAAATGAGGATATTAATCAACGCTAATTGTATTTTATTCGTAAATTCTAATACACAAAACAAAATCAGATATTATCTAATTCAAAAAAGTCAAATTCCAAAACTCTGAATCCACTTCTTTAACACTGAGATCCATTTTCATTTGCATGATAAAGCTATCAATAACTGAAGGTAAAGGGAGGAGGGAAAAAGCCGAGTTTCCATTTGGTTCAGTGGCATTGTTTTCACTCATGTGGGGTGAAGTCCAAGGTTTTAATCCTGACATGAATATTTCTAATGTAATAGAATAAAATTTAGAATAGGATCTAAAAAAAAACTAGTAGGATTCAAGGATAAAGGAAAACCTAAAATTATCTACAAATCCATACACACGGCATGGTGGGCCCACACGATAGCTCAAGGCCTTCCTCTCTCTCTTTCCAACTGATCATTAAAGCCTGCGTGACTTCCAATTATTGCAATTATCCCAAAAGCATGCCATATCTGACCTCCTCTCCATCCCTCTAGATACGTTTTTTTTATTATTCTCCATACGTGCATTTTAATTTCTTTATCAATTAGTATAAAAGACTTATTGACCTTTTTTATCAATTAGTATAAAGATATTTATTGAACCAAATAATATATTTAACGTAAATGTGATCAGAATATATCAAAAATATAAAATTTGGTTAAAAGGAACAACTCTTCGCAAATTCTCAAAGGATATTTCGCTTAACGGAACAAGACATTCAAAATTATACGTGAAGTCTATTGTTCAATTTGTAACCATTATAATAATGGTGAAAAATATATCTTAAAAAAACATATACACAAATTAGCTTGGTAGATGCCTATTTTTACGCAATGTTTTTAAAAACGCAGTCCGATCGGTGGTTTGACCAGTTAGACTACAAATCGTGACCCATAGCGTCCAGGGTTTACATAGAAAGATGACAACCTTACGAACCGCCCAATTTCTGATCGGATTGGACGGTTCGCCAAAAAAATCTGGCCTCACCGGATGGTTTGACCTGAAAATATTTATTTTTTATCCTTTTATCTTCGATTCGATATTATCCATTCGTATAAATACTTTATTTGATATATTTTATAAAAGTTGGTATGTTTATATGTTATTATTAGTTTATTACACAAATTATTTACTTATATATATAGATATATTTCAAAAAATACAAATAAATAGAAAAAAGTCCAATCCAACCAATGATTGGACCAGTCAGAATGGTCGACTCGAGGGTCAGACCCAAATCTGGATCGGCCTCCGGGTCATTTTTAATAACCCTGTTTTTACGACTCTTGCGAGGAGGATATAAAAAATCGCCAAACCACGCGCGCTGGACCACCTCCCACCCATCTCGCTGTCTCTCTTCCATTTCCCCTGGTGAGGAAGTTCTTTTTTTTTTTTTTAAGAAGAACCTGGCGAGGAAATCTTTTTAATTTTTATTTTTGTTGAGAAGAACATGGTGAGGAAATCCAAAACCCATTTGGTGCACCTAGTAAATGAGGCCATTTTCCACAAAACAAAAAGTAAAATAAGGGCATTGGATTCCCCCATCCATCTCCTCACATTCGTTCTTTCATTCTCAATACCACCTAGTAGTGGAATGGAATGAGCCAATTAGTTCCGGTAAAATCAGAAAGTATTTTTCCCAAAAGTAAATTTGTACGTCACGACTTTATCAAGATTTGATATCTGCACTTCTTAAATATTCACAGTATTTTATTCTGCTCGGTTATAAATACTTTGACAATTATATGTTATTTTTGAAATATGTCAAATTCTATCTATAATTATTTTAGATTAATTATCTCAAAATTAATCTTTTGAGTTTTTTTAAAAACTAATACAAGTTATAATCACTGGTTCATATGTTCTTCTTAGTCTCAGAATTAATTAGTGTTTACCTATATATTATGTACAATATATGTGTATTTTACGAATTTTTAAATTTACCTCTCTTACATTTGTATTTCACATATTTAAATTGGTCTTTTAAAAGTATATACCCAAATTTATCATGACGTATATTGAGAGAGGAAAAATTAATGTACAAATTGCTTATAAAACATTATCTTACTGAATTGAACTAACTATAATTCGGTAAATTGAGATATGAGATATATATTTTTTAGTTTCATGATCTAAATGATTGAGGCATGTATTATATAATTATTTCTCTATATAAAAGTTATCTCGTGTATCTTTACCCCCAAAAAAAAGAGTTATCCCATGCATTTAGTATATAGTTGGCAGGGATTGAAATCCGAGGTGGCTGCTGCTTTAACCGTGTAAAGACACAAAAGAATGTTGTCCCTTTTAAATTATGCAAAAAGAGATCTTTTTTCTTGGAGAAGTAAAGAGATTTGTCTCTCTGCCTGCCCCAAATATTAAAAACAAAACCATATGAAAATGTGCAGTTTATTATAGTCAAATCCCGTGCTAATATTATGGTCTCTTCCCGATGTTATTTCCCCTTTGTTCACGCCTCACGATTGTAGTTTAGTTTAATTTATTTTTTTATAACCAACTTGTTTAAATTTAAAGTCAGACTATTGATACCAATATTTAATGTTATCAGTTTTTTTATATCAGGATGAAACAATTTCTACCTATTTTTTCGTCCTTAATGAAAAATAATAATAGTTGAATAGTTAAAATTACAGTCATATGAAATATTTGTTATAATTTGTAATCTAAGTTAGTTTCTGAAGTTATTATAACTTATAAGGTATATAAAAGATGGGTCCGGTCCTCCATGTGGAATGAATAAATGTACAGAATCCAATGGTTGGGCTGGTCAGCGGTCTGAAAAAGATACCGTAATCATTACAAATCTAATTAATGAGCGGACAACGCCATATGGAAAATTGCGACATTCAATGCTTGGCTCGTGATGGGTTATCATTTGAAAGCAAACAGAAGCCTTAGCCACTGTATGATTGTGCTTTGGTAATTGACAAAACAAGTTAGTGATGGTATAATGGCGATGATAGTGCTAATGATGATATACTAAAAGCAATATTTTGTAAGGGAATACATTAACCAAAAAAACAACATGCCAGAATGATTGTTCTTGCCAAATTGATTAGCTATTATGTCTTCTTTATTATTAATTGTTGTGGGAAGCCATTGTTATTCTCAATTTGTTTGCTGAACGACTCATAATAATTTGTAAGATTAGAGGCACAAGATTTAAATAGTTATCGGAAAATATTTTTTCTAATAAATATTTAGAAATATTATTTCAATAAAAACATAATTATATATTGTAAGGTTGAATTTCACAAACCCAACAACAAAATTCTGACACCATTTAAAAATACTATCTTCCTTAAATTTGGACTACAAAAACTAAAGCTGTACGTTTCTATGTCGGTTCAAGAATTAATTATTTATCAGAACAAAGTTGAATGACTATTTAGAAGTAAATGATGATTATTTGATATAATAGCACAGATTAGAAAAACATTTGACTATGATTACTGATATAATTTTTTATCAAGTTAATCATTTATAAATCAAAGAAAAATAAAGACAGTCGTTACTGTCGTCAATTCAATGGTAACATTAATTGCAAAATGCTATTTCTAATCATTCCATCTAAGCACAATATTTCAGGCTACTCTTGCCCTATAGGGCCTATAGGATTTGGAAATATCAATGACATAACTATTTAATACTCATAAGTAACCCACTTCTCTCTCTCCTCCTATCTCATAAGGATGTGGATGTGGATGTGGATGTGGATGTGGACGGTGTGGACAGTGCAATACTAATGTGAATGCACGTGTGATTTGTCAACCTGTTATTGGCGGTCAATCTATTATCCACCGGACAGCGGTACTAAAAAAACAACTCCACGATACTAAAGCAAACAATTTATGGAGATATCAGTTAAGAGTTTTATTAGATTATAACACTGTAAGTTTGTAATTGTACTGATAAAAAATTTATATATAATTTGTTTAACGTTTATAGTTGGGATATGAAAGGGAGTATTATGATGTCATTTGTCTTTATACACTCTTGTTTTAATGCACTTTGTCAACGTCAAAATCATTAAAACAAATTAAGCATATTATAAAAAAAAACCCCATATTACAAATTATAAAATTGGTTTATTTTAAATTATATGTACAATTTTACATAATATAATTTTTATTTAATTATATGTCCTAAGTTCATACATCGAAAATGAACTACGTCATATGTACTTTAAAAATCTTACCACTTTTCATAATAGACATGGATACGAATCTAGTTAGTGGGGTGAGCATAAAATTGAAGTATCATAGAATGATAGAACCAGACCAAACCAAATTAAAATATCCAAAACCAGTTCTAAAAAAATTTGGTCCGTGACAGTTCTTGTTTCCTGAAAAGTGTTCTCCGTTTTGGTCTTGATGTTACTGCAAAAAACCACAAAGATCCAGATCAAACAACAAATTTTCCATTAGCCCTAAATCCCTAGCCTGTCACCAAATCCGTCGATGATCCACCCTCTTTCAAAGCACAATTATAATTAGAGCAAATTGCCCTCAGTTCCTTGACCTTTGCTAAAATTACTATTTTCGTCCCTATTGTTTCAGAAAAGAGGATTTCATTCCTCATCTTTATTTAATTATCACCCTTAGGTCCCTGGTACCGGAATCGGAAAATTTCTGCAGCGCCCAGGGACCTGAAATGACCAAATTGCCCTTGAGTAAAAAATTAAAAAACAGAGTAATCCCCGGCAACCCACCTTCCCGGCGACGATCTCCCACACCACCCACCTCCCCGGCAACGACCTCCCATACCACCCACCGACCCCTCTTCTTCCTCCTCGACTAGGGAGCCTTTCTCGCCGGAGTCTAACGCCGATGCCATCTCCTCCCCCAAATCTCAGAAAATTCCTCTTCTTCCGTGCTTAAAATCCTTCATTGAAACCCTCGTCGTCGACCCCTCTTCTTCCTTTTCTTCCCTAGCTGCAAATTCGTTATCGAAATCTTCGTCGCCGAGCCCTCTTCGTGGTTGCATCGAGTGAGCAGGAGGCGAATGAGGAAGAATGGTAATTCTTTTAATTTTTTAAGTGAGAGGGGCAAAATGGACATTTTAGGTCTCTGGGTGCCGGAGAAATTTTCCGATTTCGGCACCAGGGACCTAAGGGTGATAATTAAGCAAAGTTGGGGGACGAAATCCTCTTTTCCGAAACAGTAGGGACGAAAATAGTAATTTCAGCAAACCCTAGGGACCTGAGGGCAATTTGCTCTTATAATTAACTTTTATAGAAAAAGTATACTTCGTTATTAATATCATAATGCTTAGTGACAAAGAAAATTTCGGCTATTATTGACTTGATTAGTTTATTATTAGAGTTCTGTAGGAATAATAAACTTAGTTATTAATTATAATTATTTACCACACCTATTATGGTTCTATTTACTTTACATTCATATTTAAATAACTACAGATAATAGATTTCAAAGTATATGTACTTTTGATTTAGAATTTAAAAAATATTTTGGCTGAGCTCGATTTTAGATGTCAGATTTATTTTCATTTAGCAGGTCATATATTCACCATGATTTTGTTAATCCACTCCGGTTCAAATTAACACTATTTTTGAGTTTGGTTTTAGAAATGATCCAAAACTTAATCAGATTGATTCAAATACATTTATTTTATTTTTTCGAATCATAATTCTTATCGTTCGGATTGAATTAGTTCATTTGAGACTATTTGCTCACTCCTACTAATTAGTGCACTTAAAATAGAGAGGGGATAAAGGAAAGGACTTTGGTTTGCGTCAAACTCAAAAGCAAAGAATTGGAAGATTTTATATAAATAAACGTGACCGTGTGTATACTGTCTATAAACAAAGTTATGTTAAAACAAAAAACAGGTATATCAATCAAAGATATAGCGATTTTATTAGAACGAATAAAAAAATTATTCTAGCGAAAAAAATCAACAAACATCCATTTTATACTATATATATATATAACCATCTGATAATAGCCATTTGCCTTCTTTCATCTAATCGTCAACCTCCACCTTTTTAACATCACTAACCCAAAGTTTTAAGCTCTCTCCCTTCTCCTTCTTCCTCTTTTTCTCTTCCATAACTAAGAAGAAGAGATGGAGCTGGCCCTGAGCCTGGGTGACACCTCCAAGCCCTTCAAGTTCCTCGACAGAACCCCGAAGCCGGCCGATGACGTAGGGTTTTGCATGGGCCTAGGGACTCCGAGTAGTTCTTCTTCACCCGACCGGAGAGCGCTAATAATGTCCGAGATGGACGCACCACCTCGTCAACTTGACCTCCTGCCTTTCTCCCCGATTGGTCCTCGACCATCTGACGCTCCTCAGATGCGCTTCCCTTGGCTCTCCGACAACTGTAATTACCCTTTTACCCTTTTTATTTACCCTTTGATAAATAAGTGTTTGATGGGTAATTTTTTTGACAGTGCTGACGGAGTCGGGCCCGGAAGACCGGTCCGGGCGGGGGTTCGATATGAACCGGCCGTCGTCCGGGGAAGACGGGGAGGACGATGGGTCCCTGTCGTCGCCGAACAGCGCGGGGTCGTCGTTCCAGATGGAGTTCGGGCGGTGCAAGAGCGGCAGCAAGAGGGACTTGGAGGTGGCGGAGGCCGAGAGAGCGGGTTCCCGGGCCAGCGACGACGACGAAAACGGGTTGACCCGGAAGAAACTCAGACTCTCCAAAGAACAGTCGGCTTTTCTTGAGGAGAGCTTTAAAGAACACAACACTCTTAATCCTGTAAGGCCAAAGATCTCTATTTTTTAATCGTTGTCTATTTATTTAAACTGACCAGGATTAATTGGTTTGATAAATGTTATAATACTTATTAATATCGTCTTAAATTTATTTTTTCCAAAATTAAATTCGATTGGTAGACTATATTTGAAGTTTGAGCTGACTAGGATGATGCCTAATTTGTACTTAACTTTGATTGTTATGCAGAAGCAAAAGCTCGCTTTAGCAAAACAGTTGAATCTTCGTCCTCGGCAGGTGGAAGTGTGGTTCCAAAACAGAAGAGCAAGGTACCTTTTTTCTCCTTTTATGTTTATTTTCTTTCTTTCTGCCTTTTTATTTTTCTCATTTTCTCATCCTCGAGATCTACATATAACTTCTTTGTTCAATCAACCTATAGAAATCATCTATATTTAATATATTCGATAAATTTTATAATGAATCTTATTAATAAAAGTCATTAATATCATAAATTAATGATACGTTTGTATCACAAATACAACTATGACAATTTGGTAATGTAATTCTAGTGTATTTTGCATTAAAATTTATAATATAACGTGACATGAAATTTGAGCAATGTGTAAGCTGTAGCCATAATCTAAGCTAGTTCTAATAAAAAATCAAAGTTCTAGCTGGACAAGATCATTGTTTTTGTTAAACTTGAAACCTAGCTAGTTAAACCATAATAACCTTTTGGTTCAAGTCAAGCTATGTTGGTGCTGATATTAGTTGGAGGGGGGGGACCAGCAACATTAATGGCTGATGTTGTGTATGGATGATGGTTGAAACAGGACAAAGTTGAAGCAGACGGAGGTAGACTGCGAGTACTTAAAGAGATGCTGTGAGACATTGACAGAAGAGAACAGAAGGTTACAAAAGGAGCTGCATGAGCTACGAGCCCTCAAGACTTCCCTCCCCTTCTACATGCACCTCCCAGCCACCACTCTCACCATGTGCCCTTCCTGCGAGCGCGTCGCGCCCACCACCACCACGGCCCCGGCCACCAAGTCCAATCTCTTCCCCTTCTCCCAGGCCCATCAACCCGCTTCTTCGTGATACATCGCGGGTTATGACTCGCTCTCTGGTATCCGTTGCCATGGGAAGAAGTGTTTGTTGGTTCGGGTGGACATGAAAAATGCAAGGATGATGAAACATAGTATAGTTGGGATATTGAGTTAGAAATTTGCCCTCCCTAACACATTTTTTGTAGATATTTTATTTATATTTTGCTGGTTTTTAATTTTATTTTCAGGGAAGGGCTAGAAAAGAGTGGTTGATCTGTTTTCATTCGAGGATTTCATGCTAGCATGACCTCAATTTTGCGGAGGGTGTTCTAGGACTTGTGGATTCCATTGATTTTTATGATGGATACAAGCTTCATAACCTTTTTATGTTAGAAACATGACTTCTTAAACGGTAGTTGTTCATTTTCTTAAACATCAAATGTGGAATGTTTGCTTGTTTTGTGGTCTCATCAACAAATCTTCTAATACCACATGGTATTAATATATATATATATATATATACACACACACATATAGATAGTATAATTGATCAATTAATCAATATTCAAGTTGTTACATGAATAATGATATTTAATCTGATCTGCCTAACAATATGACCTGGAATATGAGACCTACCTCGAGATTAAAGTTAGCAGGGTTTCGGATCCCTGTTTCCTTTCTTGTTAACAAGCGGCCGGTGGAAAACTAGTCAACTAGATGCTGTTGGTTGGCGGAAGTCACCATTCTCACACTTTTTATAAAGTTACTTAACTATAGCAATGATTGTCACGGATAAGATCTAGGATGGAATGTTGGCAACAAATCTAGATGTATTTATTGACTTAAAATTTTATGTTTGGTTTAGAAATTCTAACTTGATATTCAAGTATATTGGTCTTGTTTCTATTATTATATTTTGACATTCATTATTTAATAGTCAAATCAAAATATTTATAATTTTTTACCCAATAAAAAATATCTGAATGCCACATACTAACTTTAAGATTTGCGGGACATAAAGAAAATTAATAACTAATGTGACACTACTACGAAAGTTTGTTCGAGGTAGGAACACTTATCACTCACTAAAAGTTTCTAATCAAAAGATTAAGAATACTAAATGTGACATGTATATATTTCAATTAAAGTACATCCACTTACACAAAAATATCACTAAATAAACTCTTACTACTGGTCCAACAGGTGAATATTTTTTATTTGCTTGTAGAGCAATGATCTGATATTGTGTGTCGGCAATTCAAATTTAATAGATCCTAATAGTTGATGGGTCATAAAATTGAAGCGCATATACAATATTTGATTTTTAAAATTAATTTGTATGGATCCGAAATCTCACTATTTTGATAAAAATCATAATATTTTGCACCGGTAGATGAAAGAAAGGGTCTAATGAAAATTGAATTTAATAAACTTGTTTTTTCAATCCCCAATGGGTCACAATCTTGGCCTATGAATGGATGATGAGTCATTTTCTAGGTGCCAATCAGGAAATCCGCATGGTGATTAAGACTTGTTTGATGTAACTTTTTAAGAGTTAAAATTAGAACACCATTAATCATTGGAACCATACTAAATTAACTTCTCATATGATGAGGCCGAGACGAAACAAGATAAGTTTAATCATGTGAATTTTGCCAATAAATCTGCTACTTGATCGATTCATAAATATTTGTATACAAGCTTACATATGTTTACACTTAAAAACATAATTTTGACCTCCATTTCATGGATTTCGATTTGCCAATCTGTTCTAGATGTAATAAAAGTAATGAAGTCAATCATATTTTTGCAACGGAGTCCCCATACATAATTTCAACCTGTGTTTTTTTAAATAGTCATCCAGGCTTGGCACTGCAATCTCTTTTGTGAGGGGAACCTTTTCTATGTTACGGGTCTATTTTGACAAGTTTCTTGAAGAGAGTTGTCTCGCGCTCTTAGATATTCTCTACCTATATACCTTTGCCGGTTTCGGATACCTCGATGCACATCAACTCTGCTTTTGCACTAGTTTTTGTCTGCAGATTGCACACCAATGAAGGGAGAATAAAAATAATACGCTGAGGATGACCCTATTATACAAATCTCATATTACCCCAGTTCACTTTCATCATATGGTTCTCGGTAGAAAATAAATTCTTTACTCAAAAAATTTAATGATGTATGTAATCACCGTAATCGTTTTTTCACATGTAACAGAACGGAAAGTAACAAAGTTCCTGGCTCAGACAAATGTGATTTCTGCTGATTCATATATTCCACAATATAATTGCAAATAACACATTCCAAATCTTCTGTAGCATTCCATCTCTATTCAAACATGTATTTTCGTAAAAAATTACAAATTTTTTTTTTGGGAATGGAAAAAATTCCAAAATGGATCATGAAAAGATTCGTGGAATTGATAAATGGCTCTTGTTTCATGAAATATACCATGGATAAGATATGTGGGCCTGGGCCTCTTGTGTAGAATCAATCCTCCCTGTGCACTTTTCTTTAATGTACTGCGGCTGCGGGTGTGCTTACCACTTCTGTGGCTGGGCTAAATGGGCCAAATCTTGGGCCGGTAGAGGAGGTTGGGGATGGGTTCGGGGTCTCGGAATGTTTAGAATTTTCTTTGGTCGATGAGAATGTTTAGACTTAAAAGAAAAGAGAGTTTGAACTTTGAAGTTGTCCTATTTTAGGGATAAACAATAATTTATTCACCTGATGATATTTTTAAATTTTGAATTTGAACTTTTTATTATTGGAACCAATTCTAATTGTTCTCAAATCTATAGCAACACCAAAAACTGATAAGAGCCAACTTGTCGACATATAAGCGCGTCAAATTTAAAAGCAAACCGAGTTCGATCCTGTAATGAGCCCAAGAAGTCCATGGCTAGAGACTAGACATTGATTACAACTTCTCTGATAGAGACATACGTGGCAATCGTAAGCTTCATAGTTCTCACCGACAGATATTATATTCACAACCAAAGTGCATCTTGTATTATTTAAATCAAACAAATCATACGAAACATCGCATGTGACTGATGTAGAAAAACACCAAAAACATAAGTTTAAAGAAATTTGTTCTTTCTTATTATGTAAGATATTACATCCGGAAAGTTTGATAGTTGATTAATTCAATGTTAAATTTCAATCCGATAAATATTTATTATTTGTATTTTTAATATATCAAATTCCAAATTTTCGATTAAGTTATGGTATCTAAATTATTCTTTTTAAATATACTATTAGTCGTCAGAAGACGTACACAGCAGTCATCGAAGAAACATTGAAAAACATCTACCACAACAGCGACGTGACAGTGTAATAGTTTTGTTTAATTACAATTGACAAGTGTTTAGCTCCTAATGAGCAAACAATTGGAGAACAGAGGGGAGGCACCGGAGAATCAAAAATTGAGGGAGCCATGTAGCCGTCCAAACGGTCACAATTAAAAAATTGCTTCCGGCAATTGGCAAAACGTGAAGGTCTAAGCATAACTAGTGAGATAAACAAACGGTGGTAATGCCATTCCAAATGCAAATTTATCATACTTAAAAAATTCTACCAGGTACGAAATCAAACATATAAAAAGGGTAATGATTAATAATTTAATAATTACATCTCTCTGATTATGAGGTAACAGAAAAATAAACAAATATGGGATTTACAATTAGCCTTAATTCGAGGCTCAATATACTCACTTGGATACACATGTTTGCCTTTTTGATTCACGTAGTCCAGACAGTCTTAGGACTCACATTTACCTCTCCATCCCCTTTTTTCCTGTTCTTTCTACAAAAGTCATCCCAAAATTGACAAAATCTAATAGAAGTATGGTGCATGGACGTGTAATCTAAAGCTCAAAGCTCCAAACCATGAACTTAAGATCAGCTTCGATATTTACCTATGTCTCTTCTGCACTTGTTGCTTCTGGTACTCCTTTATAAGAAGCTCCGCGTATAGGATCTCGTTCCAGGTGTCGGGGACTCCGGGGAGGCACCAATGGCTGCAGTCTTGGAAATGCTGGGGCGAGCGCCTTTCCTCCGCGGGGATGTTCTGCTTCCGATACAAGGACGGGTGACCGTCCTTCCGATAGTCTGTCATTCTTGTTATGTTAAGGTACTTGACGGGTGTTTTCATTCCTCGCATCACTTTTTCAAGCACCAACATCTTGGGCGGATATTGCTTCAAGTAAGTTGAGTTCTTGATCGGTTCGACCTCGTGGTCGCATGCCCCTCCAGAGTTCCATTGCCCGCCGCTGCAGAAGTGTTATTAGTTTGTGTACATGTGAGAGTGAACTAAACAATCCGTTTCTACTTCAAAATTCAGAATTTCCATCTATAAAATATGCTAAAGTTGGAAACAAAGCCGAAAGTAGAAAAGCGAAAGGTTTTCTACAGGTAGCAAATTGAACAACTTTTTGACTAGTTTTACCTGAAGTGAGAAGCAGAATATCCTCTAAAGAAGACTTGGGTCTTAACGGGATTGACATTGGCATCTACCCACCTGGCCCATGTCGTTAGAGCTTTACGGAATGCCTCCAGAACATTCAACTCATTGTATACATGGCTCCCTTCCTGGTAGTAATCTTTCCTGAAACATAAATTTCAAAGTCAGTTTCCTCGTAGAATGAGGCAGAGGACACGGATACTAATGGCAATTGAGCGTAGAACTTACCCAAGGGAAGTTTTCTCATGAGTCCACCAGTGACCAGTATTAAAGACAACGATATCTGCGCTTTTATATTGATCGGAAGACTCCCCTACAAGATCAAGGCGAAGGGTTTCCTTCTTTGATCCATTTTTGTCCGTGATTTCCCATTCTTGGACTATGAAAGGAGAGACAAAGAACTCCACGGTGCAGCCATAATCCTGCTCATCCCAAAACCCCACAAAAATCAGATCAACACGCAATATGTTTGAAGGATCGAACGATATCTCCTGCAACTCACCTTAAACACAAACGAATACGAAGCTTCCCCTCTGAAATGATGTCTTCCATTGGCTTCAAAAACCTTGCTTTTGTCTTTCACCGATCCTTTCAGAAAACAGACCAGCGACTCCCACATGTTCCGGTTCAGCGAATCCCCGACGAACGCCAGCCTCTTCCCTCTCAACATCTCCAGCATATGACCTGCATTCAACCTTTGACCCAAACAAACAATTCAAAAAAATCAAATATCTAAAACCAGAACCTCAATCAACCAAACGAACTATTTCTTCCAGGACCAGATCAACAAACAGAGGACATGAATCTCCCCAGAAACTAACCAAACACAAAAGCCTTTTAATACCTTGGTAAAGAGCATCCCCTTGGCTTCCATTTGTACTTGAGGAAGTCCTTATCGGGACGGCCATTAGCGATACAATTGAACTGCTCATCGATCAAAGAACAAGACCCCGGCTTGTACAGAGGGTAGCTCTCATCCTTAACCCATTCCCCATCAAACAAATCGCAATTCACCAACTGCTTAACCAACCCATTCCCACTTCCCTCCTTCTTCGCCAACGAAGCCGTGTAGTTTCTGCTGCTCGTATTTACACTCTTGCCACTGGGAGGAGGGGCTAATGTGTGGTTGCTGGGCTTCAAGGTCCCAGCTTTACTGGAATTGGAAGCCAAGGTGGCGTTTTTAACTAAAACTGGTGGTGGGTTAACAACAGCTGAAACGTTGAAGCTCCCTCCTTTACTCAAAGTTGCGTTCTTTGGACTAATGGGCGGGGCCTCCATAGCTTTATCCTTACTGGGTACCGGAGATGACGTGGCGTTGGATCCAACACGAGGGAGTTGGGGGTCAAAGGAGGAGGAGGATGAGGAGGAGCCTTTATCAGGAGGAAAGAAGCGAGAGAAGAAGGAAGCGAACTGGGATCCATAAGAGCCAGAGGTAGAAGAAGAAGAAGAAGAAGAAGCGTTGGAGCTGGTTGTATAAGAGAAGATGTTGGAGAACAAAGGGGAGTAGGAGTTGGGGGAAGGGGAGAAGGCGAGGAAGGCGGTGAAGACGACGAAGGCGAACGTGAAGCAGTAGGCGAAGGTGACCGAGCGTCGCCTGGTCTTGAAGATGGAGAAGAGTGCTTTAATGTCGGTGAATATGGCGGTCCCTCCTCCTCCTCCTCCATCGAGGTGCTTCGTGGCTGTAGCAGCATTAGCCATGGCGGTGTGGGTAGGGTTGAGTCCTCCTCGTCTTGGCTCTAGTTCTCTCTCTCTCAATTATTTCTTGATTTGGTTTGGTTAGAGAATGTGTGGGTGGTTTGGTTAGAGAATGTGTGTGTGAGAGAGAGAGAGAGAGAGAGAGAGAGAGAGAGAGAGAGAGTGGTTGTGGTGGTAGAACTAGTTGTGCTTTTTGTTAAAGCACTTGAGAAGTCTTTGGTTTCTCTTTAGCAGTCAGTTATCATCTCCTAGTTGCCAACAAGACAAGGAGGGAGGAAAGGAAGAAAAAAAAGGGAATTACTGTAACTGGTTCTTTTGTTCTAATCATACTATGTCGGTGGTTGAAAATAGGCTATTGTTTTTATAACGAAGTTATTTTAATAAATATTTAACACTGATTTATTAAATATAGCTTTAACTAGAGTTTTGTTGTTTAAACTAAAACTACCTTATTATTAGTTGATCTAAAGTTTAAGAGAATAGACTGAATAGGGAGATAAATTATTTGAAATTGTATGAAAATACTGTGCTAACATATTTTATGTTTTGAGATTTATATTTTAATTATGTTAATATTGACGTATAATTTTTTTTAATATGTGTCAGATATCTTGCGAGGTCTCATAAACCTCTTTGACTTTTTCATTCCTCTTCTCTTTTGGGATTAAAGAGTAGAGCGATTGCGAGAACGGTTGTGATTTTGCCTATTTAGTGGGGGCGAAAGAAGACGAGGTTGTGAATGTCGAGGAGATGCAAGTTTTTGTTGCCAGGGACGACAGAGGATAGCAAGAGGAAGGAAGGAGTCGTTGGCTAGATGCAGCCCTACAATGACATATCTCCATCCATCGAAGACAACGGCGAAGAATCCACCAGATTCTCTCCTCCCATATCCGAAGTTAGCCTCTGTCTCTCATTCTTTCTCCGAGATCTACTGTAAACTTCTATGTCTTTCCTACACATGCTGATATTGATATACATAACATGACAATACGAAAGACAAAATATGACAATATTGAAGAATAAAATATGTCAATGCGATTCACTGTTCATTCCGCACGATTTGGAATGTATCCTCATCTCGGACCGAATTCAAACCCAAATTTTAAGATAATTTTTACGAGTTTTAATGATTAAAAAAAATAAAAATACAAAATTAGAGGTTTACGTGATCTAACCTAATATTTATGTTATAGAAAATTTTAATGTGGTTAGAATATAATATATAAATCATGATACTCAAAAGTATAAATTGAACTCTTAATTTGATTGTTTAGCATCTTTCCGCGATATCATCATTGAAAAAACATGTAATTGGCATTTGGAATAAGAAATGCTCTTTTGGTTTTCCTAAAAAATGCACTACATGCATGGACCATTTTCTATACATGAAGCTATTTCGGATTTTTGTTTCTGATAGCAAACCTCCTTTAGATGTACTGATAATAACAAATTTAAGCTAGTAGCTAAAAGATAATTATTTTAAGCTATTTAAGATCTCCATTCAAGCTAAATGTAGTTGAATATTGATTAGATTAAGGCATACCTAGCACCCTATCCTTGACTTTTGTTTTCTGGGTTTTCTGCAGACGAAAATTTTGGCCAATTAAATAAACCGTTGCAGCCATTTGTCGACGGCGAAACAAGTTTTAGTGTTCTAACGTAAACCATATTATATATCCGGAAAATGCGACTAGTATCTATCTTTCATGTTAGTTTAATCTAGTCTATGTAAAATATTACAACCTCCTCAACATTAATTAAATTTTTTATTTAATTTGTCAAAAAAGTTGATTCAAATTTTAACAGACTCAATCTAAATGTGTACTCAAATTCATCCTAAAAAGAATCTAGAATAATTTTCTTAGTTCCAAAATGATAGAGCAAAAATAAATTCACCCAAATTCGAAATTTTTCATCCCCAACCAATATCAATTAATATACAAAAATCTCTTTCTCTCTCCTTGAAGAGCAGAGGAAAAACCTAAGGGTGAAGAACCCAAACACTCGCCGCCTCTCCTATCTCAGCCTTCTTCTTCCTTCCCTTTCCTTTTTCGAGCCTTCCTCTTCCTTCCTTTTCCTTCCCCCATCCCGTATCTACCATTAATCTCTCTCGTAGTGGAGCTTCTCTATCTCTTAGTCTCTCCCCCCCCCCGCTTTGTTAAGGGCTTCTCCGTCGTCCTCCATCGCCACCTGTGTTAGTTTGTCTTTTGCCGTCTACCGTTGCAGCCCGAGTCTTTTCTGTGCTCGTATGTGTCTGTCCGCTGCTCACCGCCGTCCACCGTCGCTGTCCGTGTCAGTCCAGGGCTCGCCTGAGCTCGTCCGTACCTGTCTGATGCTCGCTGCTGTCCTCCGTCGTCGCCTGTGTAAGTCCAGGACTCGCCATTGCTCGTCCGTGTATTTCCGTAGCCATTTCTGGTTTCTAGAGGGGTTCCGTCTTGAACCAGCCGTCGTCGGGGGTAGTCGGGGAGGACCTTGGATCCCTGTTGTCTCCAAACAGCGTGGGGTTGTCATTCCAGATGGTGTTCGAGTGGTGCTTGTGCGGTAGCAAGTGGGTCTCAGAGTCGGCCGAGTCTCGGGGCTGCGTCAGCGCTGTTTGCTTGTTGGGCCAGCTTTATGGTCTCGTTTTCTATCGGCTTATGTCATGTTGCTTTCGTTTGAATCAATGTTGCTTTGTTTTGAGTTCCGTTAGGATCTCGATGTTTGTCTTTTGCTTGCGTGTGGAGAATCTTGCCTCGGTCGATTTATGTCGGCCTTGGCATTCTGCTGAGTTAACTCTCAGTTGTTCTCTCGACTTCATCGTGAGTTTTATTGCCGAACTTAATTTCGGTAGAACCCCGCCCCGATCGTTGACATTCGTGTCTCTTCGATCGCCCATCGACTCTACCCTGTGCCACATTGCAAGCTTTGATCATGTTTCGAGTCTTGTTCGGTCTTGTAATTTATTCGTCTTCGATGTAACTTGGCTTATCTATATAGGCTTCGCGCCAATTTCCCTCAAAAAAATTCGAAACTTTTCACCCATCCATTATTAGAAAAATTGAAAACTAAAAAAATCTCCTCCGGCCCTCTCCGTGGGATTTTGTATTGTCCAATTACGCGGCTAGTGGCACAACCGATAATAACAGCTGAATTTAAAAAGGGAAAATGCCCCTGGAAATTCCATCCCCCAGCCAAAGTCATGCGGTTCTCCACTTCCAACTTTCCGTGTGGGGCCTTGCCACCTGGAAATCCAACCCCCACCCATCTCCGTTTCCACTAAAACGTACATAAAAGCACTTAACTCCGTACCAAACCACGTGTTCGGTCCAGATCGCAGGAGGAACCAGGTCCGTCGATGGTGGCGGTGGCCAAACATGTCGCCCTTCACTTAATTAAATTATAATAATTTGATTATAACTTGATCTAGTTATTTTTCTTGCACGAACTTGGTCTAATTACTTGACTGGTTGGTAAGTAGTTCATAATTAGATTGGTCCATTAACGAAACAATTCAATTGTTTTGGTGGACGAGCCTTTCGAATTACGATAAATTTTGTCCTATTTAAACTTTTTTTGGTGGTTTCCGATTTAAACTATATTCTTTACAAAAATTAAAGTCGACAACTTCAACTTATTGAAAATTATATTGCTAGAAAAGGAAACATTAATTGAGCGTTTGTTAGTTTTTGAAAAAAATTACGGAAAGTGAAGTTGCCCTTGCATTTTTTTAGTGTAAGCGAATTCCATTTTTCTAAAATTATCTGTATATAATTTTTCATATTACAAAATTGTAATTGACGTGAGTATCTAAAAGCACCCAAATCTTATCTCCATAGCTTGATACTCTAATCAACATTTAATTAGTTTCTATTACAATTCATAAATAGTTTATCTATTATAATCTTCTTTTTTGAATGTGATTGTTCAATTAATGTATAAATATTAATACATTTATATCTTTACATTGTGAGGATACTAATTTGATGCTATAACTAATGTTTTTATAATTTATCTTACATAATGGCATAATAACATCAATGAAAATATATCTATTAATTATAAATATTTACATATATGTAATTGTCAACCTTGTTATTTAATACGGGTATTACAGTAATTTAATAAATAAAAAGTAATCAACGCATACTTTTTACCAATTAATAATCATTCAATAACAACAACTAACGACAGACCCATTGAAGAAAAATACCGACACTAACTATCGGCTGATTTCATTTAGCCCAAACAAACACGGCTTAACAACCCACGTGCGTGGTATTACCGTCAATTGCTTTATCTGTTGTCGTTTTGGGCTCCCAACTCCGACCGTCTTGGTTTCAGTAAAACGCTTAAGGATTGTCGTTTCGGCAATATCTAGGCAATGTTTGCCCGTCTAATATCAAATGGTGACATTTAAATGACGAGTATAACTTGCTTTAGTAGATTTTCATCTTATCTTATCTTAATAAAAATAATTTCATATTTATATCTTTACATCTCGGCATATGAATTTTTTACAAATATGAAATCGCAAATGCTAGCCTATCGCATATAATTAGCATCGAGTGGCTTGTCACGATATTTTTTTTCTTCATATTTTGATAAACTATATACTTCCATTCTCTACAATGGCTAGGAAAGAAAAGTAACTTCATCGGATGTATTCGTTTCAATCGATTAATTATTTTCTATAGTCACTACGATGTAATTTGTACATTATTTAATTTTTACTTATTATAAAAAGGTGGTGCTCATGAAAAATAACTGCATATATGTTCAGGTTAAAACTATGGATAATATTTCTTCTTACACACCGATGAATTTTCTATTCAACGAAGTAGGACAGCGGTAGAATTACATTCAGGAGTAGGATAAAAAAAAATACAGCAATGGTTCAGAAAAATGTCAAATATAAAACTTGTTATACTCCATGTTCTATATTAAAATAGGTCATAATCCATGGAAGACTTGTATATCATGACCTTGCAATTTATAATTGAAAAAGAATGTAGTGGGTTAAGAAACAAATAATACTCTAATGTTAGCACATAGATAAACTTATAAATAATTTTTTTTTGTAGATTAATTAAAAATCTTAAATTAGAATAATTGATAACACAATCTATAAAAGGATGATGGTATCTGCAAAAAATAAATGATAATCAAAACTCTGACACAATAATATAATATCAACTATTTCGATTATCGGTCACGGAATTAGATTGTCAACAGTCAAAGACGAGATTGCGTCAACCATTTTGAACGCTGCCGAACATGAGTCGTCTTGGATCGTATAGATAGATCAAAGATTTATTTATAAATAATTATATGTGTATATAAATATGTGGGTGTATATGTATATAAAAATGGTATCTTATACTTATATTATTACTAAATTACACTTACGGTACAGTCCTCAGATCCAAAACGACGTCGAGATGCCATGTGCCTGATGCATCAGGAAAATAATTAAAAAAAGAGACATGGCGGAACTTGTAAGTCAGAACATTTGGACTCTTCCTCGGTGTTCGATGGATTTACACTATTCGCCCAAAATTATGGTCTTGAAATGTTCTGTCGGTGCCCGCTTTGAATTGTGGGAAGCTGGTATTCTTTTAATTTTTTAGAGGAACTTTTCTGATTTTTTGAATATTTTTTATGATATAATTTTGTTTGTAAATAATTTGACACTGTGAAATGATGAATGCAGGCCTGCTATGTCTACATCATCGCAAAATATGAGATTCCGGTAATTCACGAGACAAAACTATATTTTTAACTAATTATAATTTAGTATATTTAATTGTTAAAATTTTATTATTGCTTAAATTAATGGTAGAATTTGAGTTTCATAAATAAAAAAAAATTAGTCCAAACATAAGAAATTGCAAAAGAATAAACCAGTCAAAGAAACTTTGATAACATATGATAGAATTTACGGTTCACTTGTTATGTGGGTTATGGAGACCTGATTTGATAAATCAAAAATCTCTGGGCAGTGTCCAGTTGTCGATTAAATACGCAACTAACGAGTGCTTAGTAAATTAACTCCAACAATTTCAAGATTTTTTTTTCTCCAAAGCACATGAAACCAACAAATAGCGGCTATCCCCATAGGCTTGCGCACCACCGGCTAGCGGGGATCGAGGCAATCATATGTCACATGCATGCCTCCTATCGTCCCAAGAGAACTTTATCTCTTACTCCAAACATAAAACTTGAGGGTTAAGGTATCCTTCTATATCTTTCAGAACATAGATAAATTACATATACAAGTTTAGGGTAGAATCAATCAGACTATAATAATCTTGATTACTGGTTCTACTACAGGTGCTTAGTAATTAGTATAGAAAGGACCTCAACCATGGGTTCTACTACATGTGATCAATAATTAGTAGATAAACTATAAGGTCCACAAGATATATTTGACAATATTCTATTATCAATTAAAAAAAATTCCTCTATACAGTAACGAGATTTCGCACAAGTTATTACAAATATTTGACACGTTTTTGATTTCGACTCGTAGTCATAACAAAAAATCCCTCCATAACTGATAAATCGGAAAATGTAACGCAAATCATAGTCGGTGTCCCAGAATTTCTAGAAAAATAATCAACGATGTATCAGGTATGTCGGTGGGAAACTTTCTGAGGATTTATGCAATTTATTTTAGATGCACGAAAATGAAGTGGTATAAAACTATTTGGTATCAAATGATTTTGACATCACACATGAAAAAATGGCAATATTGGTGATGGACACTTAATCACTAGCACAAACATATTTGCATGTTTGATAATGGGCAAGATTTTATATAAGTTTTAAATATTTGATATTTATTTCGACCAAAACACAAATTATTTTTTCCGTGGCTAACCATGCAAATTTTTTCCTTGACGATAATTGTATCCGTGACTTTATCAACACAATTTTTTTTCTATGATATAGTCCACACAGAAAAAAATTATATGTGTCTGCGGACGCAAAACAATAAATTAAAAAGAATACCTTCTTATAAAAAGTGGTCAATAGTAACACCAATATGAAACATGCGGGAAAGGATTATATGCGGACTACTAAAAAGTAGTCCGTACCCTGCGGATGGTTTTTAGACCTTAGGATGAGGATTTATTTTATAAAATTTTGATCCAAGGGTTAGTATTAATAAGGGTAAAATGGGTATTATGCTAATCCACAATTCAAATTCCTAATCAACCCAAATATCCCCAACCCCGTAATATTCCATCTCCCTCCTTTGTAATTTGAAATTTAAAATCGATAATCCCCTATCCTAATAATTTTAACCTTCCATCTCTCTAAACACACAGAAGCCAAACGCCAAAACCCCTTCTCTCACCGGAATCGCCTCCCGCCTCCGACATCGGCTCCGACTCCGGTGGCATGCCCTGGCTCGTCAGAATCTGATAAAACCCTGATACGGCAAGGCACAAGAAGATAGGAGGAAATGTACGTGGTGCCACCTCCCCAACGATCCGATCCGGGATCCGATACCCGGGTCTACCAGACCTGGAAGGGCAGTAATGTAAATATCCTCACTTTTTCTCTTCTTTCTCGCCCTAGTAAAAAAAGGTGAAAAAGTTGGCTCCTTTTCTTGGAAAAAAATGATGTTGCCTTGTAAGAGTGTGGGGTTTCGATTGGAATTGGGTACTTCCCCTTTTTAGAGATTTCCCTTTGATTTTTTTTTGGTAATAATGGGAATGAATGGGTATTTGTAGATAGGGGGACATTTAGGAGCTAAGTTTGTTTAGTGTAAAGCTGTTCAGGTGGCTAAAATATTTGGTTGGAATTCTCTCGACTTTTTTTTTACTTCGTTTCAGCTGTTTACTTTCGATTAGGTGTTTAGTTGGATGAGATATTGTCCTTGGACAACAGTACATTGGAGACAAATCTGATCTGGAAGTCATTCGGCTCGTTCAGAACTTTACTGGTTTTAAATTGGACAAGTTTGAATGACGTTGCATTTTGATCTCGATGGCAATTGTGAGGGTTATGAGTGGTATTGTTACTTGATTATAAACTAAAATGAGACCAGAGAAAATAGGTTTAAGGATGTATTTTAAATTTTGGATGTATGCAATCTGTAGAGTTTGGTGGAGCCTAACCTTGCCCTGTATTGGTTGAGTTTCTCGTTGTTTGCTCTTTGGATTGGTTCTTTGCTTTCTGGATTGGTTCTTTGATTATTGGGTGTCTCGTTGACAGGAAATTAAGAGTTTTCATGGACTTGTGCAGATATTTTTCTATCAGGGGAGGTTTATCTTTGGACTCAAAATTAAGAGTTCTGGTTACTGTCGTCTTCTTCTTCCTCTTCGTCGGAGTCGTCGGGGTCGAAGGTGGAGAAGTTGATGTAGGAGAAGCGCTCTAGGGACGAGAGGAAACTGGAGTGTAGTGTGCTGGCCTTTGGAGTATAGTGCGCTGGCCTTAGAAGTGTAGCGCGCTGGCCTTAAAGTGTAACGCGATAGAGTGCATGTGTATCTTTTTGTAGTATAATGGTACCTTCGTTTTGAAATATTGTTACCTTTGTTCTATAACATTGGTACCTTTGGTATCAAATATTGGTATCTGTACAATGTGCAAGAGTAAGTTATTCCTATTTTTCTCCCTAAATATGGTTAATGAGTGTCCATATATAACGTATGTACTTGTTGTATGCAATAATGGTATTACTGGTATCCTGTTTTGTAGTTTTGGTACTCTGATTTACTAAATTGGTACCTTGATTGTGCAATCTTGGTACTTGATCCGAAATATTAGTACATGTTTTTGAAATATTGGTTCCTTTTTATGATATATTGGTACCCTTTTGAGGTACAGAGGTACCTTTTTGTTTTTCATATACGGGTCTCTTTATTGTCAAAAATGGTATATTTGTTCTAAAATATTGTTTGTTTCATCAGTGAGGAGTTGATATATGCGGGACAGGGCCTCCATATAATAAGATAGGAAGTTCCTTCATGCTTAGTCCTTTCTATCTCGCATATGGTTATGGAAGGTTTTCTCGAACTAGACGACGTATGAGGTACATACCATACTGATGCCAGGAAGTTTGTTCTTCGGTGGCCAGCGATTACGGTTATATTGTGTGGCTGAAATATCTGGTTTAAAGTAAAATGTTAGACTCGAGCTTTCGCTCTAATCGACTGCACGTATGCTCACAAGTCATGGACGTACTTCTCCTGAGGCCAAGCATGCCGATGAAGAAACTGATGCTAGAATGCTTATCTATTGTAGTTACATTTCCTGATTTATGTTTCCAGATTGGTGTTATGTAATCCCAATAATTAAGCTTACATCTCAAATTTTCAGTCTTCCCTTATGGAAAACTTTTACTGCTTATGACAGATTTTAATTGCTGATTATATGATGATATTGTTGTTTTAAAAAAATTCTAATTCCTAACCACACCAAATATCCCCAAATCCCGTAACCCTTCCACTTCCTGTAATCCAATATTGTGGTGATGATTTAAGTACCATTACTGTGAAAAAAGTACCAATAGTAAACACAAATGAACTACTATTACAGAACAGAGGCACCAATATTATCACTAAAGGTACCAATATCTGGGCATATGTACCATTATTGTGATAAATGTACCAATACTGAATACAAATGAACCA
>SOPF01030253.1:0-39115 GCA_012979155.1 Hypericum perforatum
GTCTTTTTTTCCATTTAATTATTGCCTTTATGCTGTTGTTGATTAAATGGCAACGGGACAATTCCATTGGGACCTCAAATTTAGTCATTAGAAAACAAACAAAATTGAAAAAGGTATTGTTCAAGTATTTAGACCATATGATAAAAGGTATTGCTCAAGCTCAAACATTAAAATTGAAGTATAATTGCAATGTGGGATTAGTCAGCCAGCTATTCAAATAAAAAAAATTTATTTTGAAGAGTCGCTCGCATACAGTGTGCTACAGGGATAATGATGATAAGAATATGATGCTGCTGATGCTTCACCATCAGCTATGCCCATCCTTTGTCCATTGATATAAAAAGAATTTTGCAATCATTTGCAAGAATTGCTACGGATATGCTAAGACATGAAAATGACTACTCATACAAAGAGCCAACTTATTATTTCAATACTTATCTGAATGTCCAACCAACATTCTGTAAAATCATATGTCAAACATTTATGGGTATTCGTTTCTCAATATTAATAGTTACATCCAATTATTTATTTTAGATAATTGCAATTTTATTAAACTAAATTTGAACAATGAGTGTTTTAATTCATTCTTCATTATGATAATTGTTATTCAAGAGATTATTATAAGGATTGAGCTTCTGGATGTAGTATTAGAGATTTGTATATATTTTGCAATGTTTATCTTATAACACATATTAATTAGATTGAGACACGGCTATTTTTCTCCTTTCTTTTAAGTAAATTTTTTAAAATATGAGAAATTAGTATTTGGAAATTTTATATAACTACATGCATACAATGTAAAAACGGTACATGCGTCAAATTTCAATAAACAGTTCATAATACAAAAGTAAGAAATAAATCTGTTGTGACTATAGTGTTCCTATTATCTCAAATGAGGATATTAATCAAAGCTAATTGTATTTTATTCGTAAATTCTAATACACAAAACAAAATCAGATATTATCTAATTCAAAAAAGTCAAATTCAAAAACTCTGAATGCACTTCTTTAACACTGAGATCCATTTTCATTTGCATGATAAAGCTATCAATAACTGAAGGTAAAGGGAGGAGGGAAAAAAAGGTAGTAGGATTCAAGGATAAAGGAAAACCTAAAATTATCTACAAATCCATACACACGGCATGGTGGGCCCACACCATAGCTCAAGGCCTTCCTCTCTCTCTCTCTCTCTCTCTTTCCAACTGATCATTAAAGCCTGCGTGACTTCCAATTATTGCAATTATCCCAAAAGCATGCCATATCTGACCTCCTCTCCATCCCTCTAGATACGTTTTTTTTTATTATTCTCCATACGTGCATTTTAATTTCTTTATCAATTAGTATAAAAGACTTATTGACCTTTTTTATCAATTAGTATAAAGATATTTATTGAACCAAATAATATATTTAACGTAAATGTGATCAGAATATATCAAAAATATAAAATTTGGTTAAAAGGAACAACTCTTCGCAAATTCTCAAAGGATATTTCGCTTAACGGAACAAGACATTCAAAATTATACGTGAAGTCTATTGTTCAATTTGTAACCATTATAATAATGGTGAAAAATATATCTTAAAAAAACATATACACAAATTAGCTTGGTAGATGCCTATTTTTACGCAAGGTTTTTAAAAACGCGGTCCGATCGGTGGTTTGACCAGTTAGACTGCAAATCGTGACCCATAACATCCACGGTTTACATAGAAAGATGGCAACCTTACGAACCGCCCAATTTTCGATCGGACTGGACGGTTCGCCAAAAAAATCTGGTCTCACCGGATGGTTTGACATGAAAATATTTATTTTTTATCCTTTTATCTTCGATTCGAGATTATCCATTCGTATAAATACTTTATTTGGTATATTTTATAAAAGTTGGTATGTTTATATGTTATTATTAGTTTATTACACAAATTATTTACTTATATATATATATATATTTCAAAAAATACAAATAAATAGAAAAAAGTCCAATCCAACCAATGATTGGACCAGTCAGAATGGTCGACTCGAGGGTCAGACCCAAATCTGGATCGGCCTCCGGGTCATTTTTAATAACCCTGTTTTTACGACTCTTGCGAGGAGGATATAAAAAATCGCCAAACCACGCGCGCTGGACCACCTCCCACCCATCTCGCTGTCTCTCTTCCATTTCCCCTGGTGAGGAAGTTTTTTTTTTTTTTTTTAAGAAGAACCTGGCGAGGAAATCTTTTTAATTTTTATTTTTGTTGAGAAGAACATGGTGAGGAAATCCAAAACCCATTTGGTGCACCTAGTAAATGAGGCCATTTTTCATTTGATCAAAAAAAATGAGGCCATTTTCCAAAAAACAAAAAGTAAAATAAGGGCATTGGATTCCCCCATCCATCTCCTCACATTCGTTCTTTCATTCTCAATACCACCTAGTAGTGGAATGGAATGAGCCAATTAGTTCCGGTAAAATCAGAAAGTATTTTTCCCAAAAGTAAATTTGTACGTCACGACTTTATCAAGATTTGATATCTGCACTTCTTAAATATTCACAGTATTTTATTCTGCTCGGTTATAAATACTTTGACAATTATATGTTATTTTTGAAATATGTCAAATTCTATCTATAATTATTTTAGATTAATTATCTCAAAATTAATCTTTTGAGTTTTTTTAAAAACTAATACAAGTTATAATCACTGGTTCATATGTTCTTCTTAGTCTCAGAATTAATTAGTGTTTACCTATATATTATGTACAATATATGTGTATTTTACGAATTTTTAAATTTACCTCTCTTACATTTGTATTTCACATATTTAAATTGGTCTTTTAAAAGTATATACCCAAATTTATCATGACGTATATTGAAAGAGGAAAAATTAATGTACAAATTGCTTATAAAACATTATCTTACTGAATTGAACTAACTATAATTCGGTAAATTGAGATATGAGATATATATTTTTTAGTTTCATGATCTAAATGATTTCAATGACAAGAGAGGGAATGATTGAGGCATGTATTATATAATTATTTCTCTATATAAAAGTTATCTCGTGTATCTTTACCCCCAAAAAAAAAAGAGTTATCCCATGCATTTAGTATATAGTTGGCAGGGATTGAAATCCGAGGTGGCTGCTGCTTTAACCGTGTAAAGACACAAAAGAATGTTGTCCCTTTTAAATTATGCAAAAAGAGATCTTTTTTCTTGGAGAAGTAAAGAGATTTGTCTCTCTGCCTGCCCCAAATATTAAAAACAAAACCATATGAAAATGTGCAGTTTATTATAGTCAAATCCCGTGCTAATATTATGGTCTCTTCCCGATGTTATTTCCCCTTTGTTCACGCCTCACGATTGTAGTTTAGTTTAATTTATTTTTTTATAACCAACTTGTTTAAATTTAAAGTCAGACTATTGATACCAATATTTAATGTTATTAGTTTTTTTATATCAGGATGAAACAATTTCTACCTATTTTTTCGTCCTTAATGAAAAATAATTTAAGTTGAATAGTTAAAATTACAGTCATATGAAATATTTGTTATAATTTGTAATCTAAGTTAGTTTCTGAAGTTATAAAACTTATATAAGGTATATAAAAGATGGGTCCGGTCCTCCATGTGGAATGAATAAATGTACAGAATCCAATGGTTGGGCTGGTCAGCGGTCTGAAAAAGATACCGTAATCATTACAAATCTAATTAATGAGCGGACAACGCCATATGGAAAATTGCGACATTCAATGCTTGGCTCGTGATGGGTTATCATTTGAAAGCAAACAGAAGCCTTAGCCACTGTATGATTGTGCTTTGGTAATTGACAAAACAAGTTAGTGATGGTATTATGGCGATGATAGTGCTAATGATGATATACTAAAAGCAATATTTTGTAAGGGAATACATTAACCAAAAAAACAACATGCCAGAATGATTGTTCTTGCCAAATTGATTAGCTATTATGTCTTCTTTATTATTAATTGTTGTGGGAAGCCATGGTTATTCTCAATTTGTTTGCTGAACGACTCATAATAATTTGTAAGATTAGAGGCACAAGATTTTTAAAAAGTTATGGGAAAATATTTTTTCTAATAAATATTTAGAAATATTATTTCAATAAAAACATAATTATATATTGTAAGGTTGAATTTCACAAACCCAACAACAAAATTCTGACACCATTTAAAAATACTATCTTCCTTAAATTCGGACTACAAAAACTAAAGCTGTACGTTTCTATGTCGGTTCAAGAATTAATTATTTATCAGAACAAAGTTGAATGACTATTTAGAAGTAAATGATGATTATTTGATATAATAGCACAGATTAGAAAAACATTTGACTATGATTACTGATATAATTTTTTATCAAGTTAATCATTTATAAATCAAAGAAAAATAAAGACAGTCGTTACTGTCGTCAATTCAATGGTAACATTAATTGCAAAATGCTATTTCTAATCATTCCATCTAAGCACAATATTTCAGGCTACTCTTGCCCTATAGGGCCTATAGGATTTGGAAATATCAATGACATAACTATTTAATACTCATAAGTAACCCACTTCTCTCTCTCCTCCTATCTCATAAGGATGTGGATGTGGATGTGGATGTGGATGTGGACGGTGTGGACAGTGCAATACTAATGTGAATGCACGTGTGATTTGTCAACCTGTTATTGGCGGTCAATCTATTATCCACCGGACAGCGGTACTAAAAAAACAACTCCACGATACTAAAGCAAACAATTTATGGAGATATCAGTTAAGAGTTTTATTAGATTATAACACTGTAAGTTTGTAATTGTACTGATAAAAAATTTATATATAATTTGTTTAACGTTTATAGTTGGGATATGAAAGGGAGTATTATGATGTCATTTGTCTTTATACACTCTTGTTTTAATGCACTTTGTCAACGTCAAAATCATTAAAACAAATTAAGCATATTATAAAAAAAACCCCATATTACAAATAATAAAATTGGTTTATTTTAAATTATATGTACAATTTTACATAATATAATTTTTATTTAATTATATGTCCTAAGTTCATACATCGAAAATGAACTACGTCATATGTACTTTAAAAATCTTACCACTTTTCATAATAGACATGGATACGAATCTAGTTAGTGGGGTGAGCATAAAATTGAAGTATCATAGAATGATAGAACCAGACCAAACCAAATTAAAATATCCAAAACCAGTTCTAAAAAAATTTGGTCCGTGACAGTTCTTGTTTCCTGAAAAGTGTTCTCCGTTTTGGTCTTGATGTTACTGCAAAAAACCACAAAGATCCAGATCAAACAACAAATTTTCCATTAGCCCTAAATCCCTAGCCTGTCACCAAATCCGTCGATGATCCACCCTCTTTCAAATCACAATTATAATTAGAGCAAATTGCCTTCAGGTCTTTGGGCTTTACTAAAATTACTATTTTCGTCCCTACTATTTTGGAAAAGAAGATTTCATTCCCCATCTTTATTTAATTATCACCCTTAGGTCCCTGGTACCAGAATCGGAAAATTTCTCCGGCGCCCAGGGACCTGAAATGACCAAATTGCCCTTGAGTAAAAAATTAAAAAACACAGTAATCCCCGGCAACCCACCTCCCTGGCGACGATCTCCCACACCACCCACTTCCCCGGCAACGACCTACCACCCACCGACCCCTCTTCTTCCTCCTTGACTAGGGAGCCTTTCTCGCCGGAGTCTAACGCCGATGCCATCTCCTCCCCCAAATCTCAGAAAACTCCTCTTCTTCCCTGCTTAAAATCTTTCATCGAAATCCTCGCCGTCGACCCCTCTTCTTCCTTTTCTTCCCTAGCTGCAATTCTTCCTTTTCTTCCCTAGCTGCAAATCCGTTATCGAAATCTTCGTCGCCGACCCCTCTTCGTGGTTGCATCGAGTGAGCAGGAAGCGAATGAGGAAGAATGGTAGTTCTTTTAATTTTTTAAGTGGGAGGGGCAAAATGGACATTTTAGGTCTCTGGGTGCCGGAAAAATTTTCCGATTCCGACACCAGGGACCTAAGGGTGATAATTAAGCAAAGTTGGGAGACGAAATCCTCTTTTCCGAAACAGTAAGGACAGAAATAGTAATTTCAGCAAACCCTAGGGACCTGAGGGCAATTTGCTCTTATAATTAACTTTTATAGAAAAAGTATACTTCGTTATTAATATCTTGATGCTTAGTGACAAAGAAAATTTCGGCTATTATTGACTTGATTAGTTTATTATTAGAGTTCTGTAGGAATAATAAACTTAGTTATTAATTATAATTATTTACCACACCTATTATGGTTCTATTTACTTTACATTCATATTTAAATAACTACAGATAATAGACTTCAAAGTATATGTACTTTTGATTTAGAATTTAAAAAATATTTTGGCGGAGCTCGATTTTAGATGTCAGATTTATTTTCATTTAGCAGGTCATATATTCACCATGATTTTGTTAATCCACTCCGGTTCAAATTAACACTATTTTTGAGTTTGGTTTTAGTAATGATCCAAAACTTAATCAGATTGATTCAAATACATTATTTTATTTTTTCGAATCATAATTCTTATCGTTCGGATTGAATTAGTTCATTTGAGACTATTTGCTCACTCCTACTAATTAGTGCACTTAAAATAGAGAGGGGATAAAGGAAAGGACTTTGGTTTGCGTCAAACTCAAAAGCAAAGAATTGGAAGATTTTATATAAATAAACGTGACCGTGTGTATACTGTCTATAAACAAAGTTATGTTAAAACAAAAAACAGGTATATCAATCAAAGATATAGCGGTTTTATTAGAACGAATAAAAAAATTATTCTAGCGAAAAAAATCAACAAACATCCAATTTTATACTATATATATATATCCATCTGATAATAGCCATTTGCCTTCTTTCATCTAATCGTCAACCTCACTAACCCAAAGTTTTAAGCTCTCTCCCTTCTCCTTCTTCCTCTTTTTCTCTGCGTCTCTTCCATAACTAAGAAGAAGAGATGGAGCTGGCCCTGAGCCTGGGTGACACCTCCAAGCCCTTCAAGTTCCTCGACAGAACCCCGAAGCCGGCCGATGACGTAGGGTTTTGCATGGGCCTAGGGACTCCGAGTAGTTCTTCTTCACCCGACCGGAGAGCGCTAATAATGTCCGAGATGGACGCACCACCTCGTCAACTTGACCTCCTGCCTTTCTCCCCGATTGGTCCTCGACCATCTGACGCTCCTCAGATGCGCTTCCCTTGGCTCTCCGACAACTGTAATTACCCTTTTACCCTTTTTATTTACCCTTTGATAAATAAGTGTTTGATGGGTAATTTTTTTGACAGTGCTGACGGAGTCGGGCCCGGAAGACCGGTCTGGGCGGGGATTCGATATGAACCGGCCGTCGTCCGGGGAAGACGGGGAGGACGATGGGTCCCTGTCGTCGCCGAACAGCGCGGGGTCGTCGTTCCAGATGGAGTTCGGGCGGTGCAAGAGCGGCAGCAAGAGGGACTTGGAGGTGGCGGAGGCCGAGAGAGCGGGTTCCCGGGCCAGCGACGACGACGAAAACGGGTTGACCCGGAAGAAACTCAGACTCTCCAAAGAACAGTCGGCTTTTCTTGAGGAGAGCTTTAAAGAACACAACACTCTTAATCCTGTAAGGCCAAAGATCTCTATTTTTTAATCGTTGTCTATTTATTTAAACTGACCAGGATTAATTGGTTTGATAAATGTTATAATACTTATTAATATCGTCTTAAATTTATTTTTTCCAAAATTAAATTCGATTGGTAGACTATATTTGAAGTTTGAGCTGACTAGGATGATGCCTAATTTGTACTTAACTTTGATTGTTATGCAGAAGCAAAAGCTCGCTTTAGCAAAACAGTTGAATCTTCGTCCTCGGCAGGTGGAAGTGTGGTTCCAAAACAGAAGAGCAAGGTACCTTTTTTCTCCTTTTATGTTTATTTTCTTTCTTTCTGCCTTTTTATTTTTCTCATTTTCTCATCCTCGAGATCTACATATAACTTCTTTGTTCAATCAACCTACAGAAATCATCTATATTTAATATATTCGATAAATTTTATAATGAATCTTATTAATAAAAGTCATTAATATCATAAATTAATGATACGTTTGTATCACAAATACAACTATGACAATTTGGTAATGTAATTCTAGTGTATTTTGCATTAAAATTTATAATATAACGTGACATGAAATTTGAGCAATGTGTAAGCTGTAGCCATAATCTAAGCTAGTTCTAATAAAAAATCAAAGTTCTAGCTGGACAAGATCATTGTTTTTGTTAAACTTGAAACCTAGCTAGTTAAACCATAATAACCTTTTGGTTCAAGTCAAGCTATGTTGGTGCTGATATTAGTTGGAGGGGGGGGACCAGCAACATTAATGGCTGATGTTGTGTATGGATGATGGTTGAAACAGGACAAAGTTGAAGCAGACGGAGGTAGACTGCGAGTACTTAAAGAGATGCTGTGAGACATTGACAGAAGAGAACAGAAGGTTACAAAAGGAGCTGCATGAGCTACGAGCCCTCAAGACTTCCCTCCCCTTCTACATGCACCTCCCAGCCACCACTCTCACCATGTGCCCTTCCTGCGAGCGCGTCGCGCCCACCACCACCACGGCCCCGGCCACCAAGTCCAATCTCTTCCCCTTCTCCCAGGCCCATCAACCCGCTTCTTCGTGATACATCGCGGGTTATGACTCGCTCTCTGGTATCCGTTGCCATGGGAAGAAGTGTTTGTTGGTTCGGGTGGACATGAAAAATGCAAGGATGATGAAACATAGTATAGTTGGGATATTGAGTTAGAAATTTGCCCTCCCTAACACATTTTTTGTAGATATTTTATTTATATTTTGCTGGTTTTTAATTTTATTTTCAGGGAAGGGCTAGAAAAGAGTGGTTGATCTGTTTTCATTCGAGGATTTCATGCTAGCATGACCTCAATTTTGCGGAGGGTATTCTAGGAATTTCCCCCACCTTGTGGATTCCATTGATTTTTATGATGGATACAAGCTTCATAACCTTTTTATGTTAGAAACATGACTTCTTAAACGGTAGTTGTTCATTTTCTTAAACATCAAATGTGGAATGTTTGCTTGTTTTATGGTCTCATCAACAAATCTTCTAATACCACATGGTATTAATATATATATATATATATACACACACACACACACACACATATATAGATAGTATAATTGATCAATTAATCAATATTCAAGTTGTTACATGAATAATGATATTTAATCTGATCTGCCTAACAATATGACCTGGAATATGAGACCTACCTCGAGATTAAAGTTAGCAGGGTTTCGGATCCCTGTTTCCTTTCTTGTTAACAAGCGGCCGGTGGAAAACTAGTCAACTAGATGCTGTTGGTTGGCGGAAGTCACCATTCTCACACTTTTTATAAAGTTACTTAACTATAGCAATGATTGTCACGGATAAGATCTAGGGTGGAATGTTGGCAACAAATCTAGATGTATTTATTGACTTAAAATTTTATGTTTGGTTTAGAAATTCTAACTTGATATTCAAGTATATTGGTCTTGTTTCTATTATTATATTTTGACAATCATTATTTAATAGTCAAATCAAAATATTTATAATTTTTTACCCAATAAAAAATATCTGAATGCCACATACTAACTTTAAGATTTGCGGGACATAAAGAAAATTAATAACTAATGTGACACTACTACGAAAGTTTGTTCGAGGTAGGAAAACTTATCACTCACTAAAAGTTTCTAATCAAAAGATTAAGAATACTAAATATGACATGTATATATTTCAATTAAAGTACATCCACTTACACAAAAATATCACTAAATAAACTCTTACTACTGGTCCAACAGGTGAATATTTTTTATTTGCTTGTAGAGCAATGATCTGATATTGTGTGTCGGCAATTCAAATTTAATAGATCCTAATAGTTGATGGGTCATAAAATTGAAGCGCATATACAATATTTGATTTTTAAAATTAATTTGTATGGATCTGAATTCTCACTATTTTGATAAAAATCATAATATTGTGCACCGGTAGATGAAAGAAAGGGTCTAATGAAAATTGAATTTAATAAACTTGTTTTTTCAATCCCCAATGGGTCACAATCTTGGCCTATGAATGGATGATGAGTCATTTTCTAGGTGCCAATCAGGAAATCCGCATGGTGATTAAGGCTTGTTTGATGTAACTTTTAAAAGATTTAAAATTAGAACATCATTAATCATTGGAACCATACAAAATTAACTTCTCATATGATGAGGCCGAGACGAAACAAGATAAGTTTAATCTGCTACTTGATCGATTCATGAAGATATGTATACAAGCTTACACATGTTTACACTTAAAAACATAATTTTGACCTCCATTTCATGGATTTCGATTTGCCAATCAGTTCTAGGTGTAATAAAAGTAATGAAGTCAATCAGATTTTTGCAACGGAATACTCATATAATTTTACGACTTTGCGAAAACCTGTGTTTTTATGAATAGTCATCCCGGCTTAGCACTGCAATCTCTTTTGTGAGGGGCACCTTTTCTAAGTTACGGGTCTATTTTGCCAAATTTTTTTGAAGAGAATTGGCTCGCGCTCTTTGATATTCTCTACCTATATACTTTTGCTGGTTTCGGATACCTCGATGGCCCTCAACTCTGCTTTTGCAGCAGTTTTTGTCTGCAGATTGCACATCAGTGAAGATAGAATAAAAATAATACGCTGAGAATGACCCTATTATACCAATCTCATATTACCCGAGTTCACTTTCATCATACGGGTTCTCGGTACAAAATAAATTCTTTGCTAAAAAAAATTCCAATGACGTATGTAATCACAGAAATCATTTTTCCACATGTAAGAGAATGGAATGCAACAAAGTTTCTGGTTGTACTTTATTTCTCAGACAAATGTGATTTCTGTGGATCCATATTCCACAATATAATTGCAAATAACGCATTCCAAATATTCTGTAGCATTCCATCTTTATTCAGATATGACTTTTTTAAAAAATTACATTTTTTTTTGCGAAGGGAAAAAAATTTCCGAAATGGATCATGAAAAGTTTTATGGAATGGACAAGTGGCTTTTGTTTCATGAAATTTACCATGGATAAGATATGTGGGCCTGGGCCTCTTGGGTAGAATCCTCCCTGGGCACTTTTCTTTAATGTACTGCGGGTGTGCTTAGTGCTTACCACTTACTTCTGTGGCTGAGCTAAATGGGCCAAAACTTGGGCCGGTAGAGAAGGTTGGGGATGGGCTCGGGGTCTCGGAATGTTTAGAATTTTCTTTGGTCGATGAGAATGTTTAGACTTAAAAGAAAAGAAAGTTTGAACTTTGAAGTTGTCCTATTTTAGGGATAAATAATAAATTATTCACCTGATGATATTTTTTAAATTTGAATTTGAATTTCTTATTATTGGAACCAATTCTAATTGTTCTCAAATCTATAGCAACACCAAAAACTGATAAGAGCCAACTTGTCGACATATAAGCGCGTCAAATTCAAAAGCAAACCGAATTCGATGCTGTAATGAGCCCAAGAAGTCCATGGCTATAGACTAGACATTGATTGCAACTTCTCTGATAGAGACATACGTGGCAATCGTAAGCTTCATAGTTCTCACCGACAGATATTATATTCACAACCAAAGTCCATCTTGTATTATTTAAATCAAACAAATCATAGGAAACATCGCATGTGACTGATGTTGAAAAACACTTAAAACATAAGTTTAAAGAAATTTGTTCTTTCTTATTATGTAAGATATTACATCCGGAAAGTTTGATAGTTGATTAATTCAATGTTAAATTTCAATCCGATAAATATTTATTATTTGTATTTTTAATATATCAAATTCCAAATTTTCGATTAAGTTATGGTATCTAAATTATTCTTTTTAAATATACTATTAGTCGTCAGAAGACGTACACAGCAGTCATCGAAGAAACATTGAAAAACATCTACCACAACAGCGACGTGACAGTGTAATAGTTTGTTTAATTACAATTGACAAGTGTTTAGCTCCTAATGAGCAAACAATTGGAGAACAGAGGGGAAGCACTGGAGAATCAAAAATTGAGGGAGCCATGTAGCCGTCCAAACGGTCACAATTAAAAAATTGCTTCCGGCAATTGGCAAAACGTGAAGGTCTAAGCATAATTAGTGAGATAAACAAACGGTGGTAATGCCATTCCAAATGCAAATTTTTCATACTTAAAAAATTTTACCAGGTACGAAATCAAACATATAAAAAGGGTAATGATTAATAATTTAATAATTACATCTCTCTGATTATGAGGTAACAGAAAAAAAAACAAATATGGGATTTACAATTAGCCTTAATTCGAGGCTCAATATACTCACTTGGATACACATGTTTGCCTTTTTGATTCACGTAGTCCAGACAGTATTAGGACTCACATTTACCTCTCCATCCCCTTTTTTCCTGTTCTTTCTACAAAAGTCATCCCAAAATTGACAAAATCTAATAGAAGTATGGTGCATGGACGTGTAATCTAAAGCTCAAAGCTCCAAACCATGAACTTAAGATCAGCTTCGATATTTACCTATGTCTCTTCTGCACTTGTTGCTTCTGGTACTCCTTTATAAGAAGCTCCGCGTATAGGATCTCGTTCCAGGTGTCGGGGACTCCGGGGAGGCACCAATGGCTGCAGTCTTGGAAATGCTGGGGCGAGCGCCTTTCCTCCGCGGGGATGTTCTGCTTCCGATACAAGGACGGGTGACCGTCCTTCCGATAGTCTGTCATTCTTGTGATGTTAAGGTACTTGACGGGTGTTTTCATTCCTCGCATCACTTTTTCAAGCACCAACATCTTGGGCGGATATTGCTTCAAGTACGTTGAGTTCTTGATCGGTTCGACCTCGTGGTCGCATGCCCCTCCAGAGTTCCATTGCCCGCCGCTGCAGAAGTGTTATTAGTTTGTGTACATGTGAGAGTGAACTAAACAATCTGTTTCTACTTCAAAATTCAGAATTTCCATCTATAAAATATGCTAAAGTTGGAAACAAAGCCGAAAGTAGAAAAGTGAAAGGTCTTCTACAGGTAGCAAATTGAACAACTTTTTGACTAGTTTTACCTGAAGTGAGAAGCAGAATATCCTCTAAAGAAGACTTGGGTCTTAACTGGATTGACATTGGCATCTACCCATCTGGCCCATGTCGTTAGAGCTTTTCGGAATGCCTCCAGAACATTCAACTCATTGTATACATGGCTCCCTTCCTGGTAGTAATCTTTCCTGAAACATAAATTTCAAAGTTAGTTTCCTCGGAGAATGAGGCAGAAACACGGATACTAATGGCAATCGCGCGTATAACTTACCCTAGGGAAGTTTTCTCATGAGTCCACCAGTGACCAGTATTAAAGACAACGATATCTGCGCTTTTATATTGATCGGAAGACTCCCCTACAAGATCAAGGCGAAGGGTTTCCTTCTTTGATCCATTTTTGTCCGTGATTTCCCATTCTTGGACTATGAAAGGAGAGACAAAGAACTCCACGGTGCAGCCATAATCCTGCTCATCCGAAAACCCCACAAAAATCAGATCAACACGCAATATGTTTGAAGGATCGAACGATATCTCCTGCAACTCACCTTAAACACAAACGAATACGAAGCTTCCCCTCTGAAATGATGTCTTCCATTGGCTTCAAAAACCTTGCTTTTGTCTTTCACCGATCCTTTCAGAAAACAGACCAGCGACTCCCACATGTTCCGGTTCAGCGAATCCCCGACGAACGCCAGCCTCTTCCCTCTCAACATCTCCAGCATATGACCCGCATTCAACCTTTGACCCAAACAAACAATTCAAAAAAATCAAATATCTAAAACCAGAACCTCAATCAACCAAACGAACTATTTCTTCCAGGACCAGATCAACAAACAGAGGACGTGAATCTCCCCAGAAACTAACCAAACACAAAACCCTTTTAATACCTTGGTAAAGAGCATCCCCTTGGCTTCCATTTGTACTTGAGGAAGTCCTTATCGGGACGGCCATTAGCGATACAATTGAACTGCTCGTCGATCAAAGAACAAGACCCCGGCTTGTACAGAGGGTAGCTCTCATCCTTAACCCATTCCCCATCAAACAAATCGCAATTCACCAACTGCTTAACCAACCCATTCCCACTCCCCTCCTTCTTCGCCAACGAAGCCGTGTAGTTTCTGCTGCTCGTATTTACACTCTTGCCACTGGGAGGAGGGGCTAATGTGTGGTTGCTGGGCTTCAAGGTCCCAGCTTTACTAGAATTGGAAGCCAAGGTGGCGTTTTTAACTAAAACTGGTGGTGGGTTAACAACAGCTGAAACGTTGAAGCTCCCTCCTTTACTCGAAGTTGCGTTCTTTGGACTAATGGGCGGGGCCTCCATAGCTTTATCTTTACTGGGTACCGGAGATGACGTGGCGTTGGATCCAACACGAGGGAGTTGGGGGTCAAAGGAGGAGGAGGATGAGGAGGAGCCTTTATCAGGAGGAAAGAAGCGAGAGAAGAAGGAAGCGAACTGGGATCCATAAGAGCCAGAGGTAGAAGAAGAAGAAGAAGCGTTGGAGCTGGTTGTATAAGAGAAGATGTTGGAGAACAAAGGGGAGTAGGAGTTGGGGGAAGGGGAGAAGGCGAGGAAGGCGGTGAAGACGACGAAGGCGAACGTGAAGCAGTAGGCGAAGGTGACCGAGCGTCGCCTGGTCTTGAAGATGGAGAAGAGTGCTTTAATGTCGGTGAATATGGTGGTCCCTCCTCCTCCTCCTCCTCCTCCATCGAGGTGCTTCGTGGCTGTAGCAGCATTAGCCATGGCGGTGTGGGTAGGGTTGAGTCCTCCTCGTCTTGGCTCTAGTTCTCTCTCTCTCTCACTTATTTCTTGATTTGGTTTGGTTAGAGAATGTGTGGGTGGTTTGGTTAGAGAATATGTGTGTGTGTGAGAGAGATAGAGAGAGAGAGAGAGAGAGAGAGAGAGAGAGAGAGTCGTTGTGGTGGTAGAACTAGTTGTGCTTTTTGTTAAAGCACTTGAGAAGTCTTTGGTTTCTCTTTAGCAGTCAGTTATCATCTCCTAGTTGCCAACAAGACAAGGAGGGAGGAAAGGAAGAAAAAAAAGGGAATTACTGTAACTGGTTCTTTTGTTCTAATCATACTATGTCGGTGGTTGAAAATAGGCTATTGTTTTTATAACGAAGTTATTTTAATAAATATTTAACACTGATTTATTAAATATAGCTTTAACTAGAGTTTTGTTGTTTAAACTAAAACTACTTTATTATTAGTTGATCTAAAGTTTAAGAGAATAGATTGAATAGGGAGAGAAATTATTTGAAATTGTATGAAAATACTGTGTTAACATATTTTATTTTTTGAGATTTATATTTTAATTATTTTAATATTGACATATAATTTTTTTTAATATGTGTCAGATATCTTGCGAGGTCTCATAAACCTCTTTGACTTTTTCATTCCTCTTCTCTTTTGGGATTAAATAGTAGAGCGATTGCGAGAACGGTTGCAATTTTGCCTATTTAGTGGGGGCGAAAGAAGACGAGGTTGTGAATGTCGAGGAGATGCAAGTATTTGTTGCCAGGGACGACAGAGGATAGCAAGAGGAAGGAAGGAGTCGTTGGCTAGATGCAGCCCTACAATGCCATATCTCCATCCATCGAAGACAACGGCGAAGAATCCACCAGATTCTCTCCTCCCATATCCAAAGTTAGCCTCTGTCTCTCATTCTTTCTCCGAGATCTACTGTAAACTTCTATGTCTTTCCTACACATGCTGATATTGATATACATAACATGACAATATGAAAGACAAAATATGACAATATTGAAGAATAAAATATGTCAACGCGATTCACTGTTCATTCCGTACGATTTGGAATGTATTCTCATCTCGGATCCAATTCAAACCCAAATTTTAAGGTAATTTTTACGAATTTTAATGATTTAAAAAAATAAACAAAAACACAAAATAAGAGGTTTACGTGATCTAACCTAATATTTATGTTATAGAAAATTTTTATGTGGTTAGAATATAATATATAAATCATGATACTCAAAGTATAAATTGAACTCTTAATTTGATTGTTTAGCATCTTTCCGCGATATCATCATTGAAAAAACATGTAATTGGCATTTGGAATAAGAAATGCTCTTTTGGTTTTCCTAAAAAATGCACTACATGCATGGACCATTTTCTATACATGAAGCTATTTCGGATTTTTGTTTCTGATAGCAAACCTCCTTTAGATGTACTGATAATAACAAATTTAAGCTAGTAGCTAAAAGATAATTATTTTAAGCTATTTTAAGATCTCCATTCAAGCTAAATGTAGTTGAAAATTGATTAGATTAAGGCATACCTAGCACCCTATCCTTGACTTTTGTTTTTCTGGGTTTTCTGCAGAAGAAAATTTTGGCCAATTAAATAAACCGTTGCAGCCATTTGTCGACGGCGAAACAAGTTTTAGTGTTCTAACGTAAACCATATTATATATCTGGAAAATGCGACTAGTATCTATCTTTCATGTTAGTTTAATCCAGTCTATGTAAAATATTACAACCGCCTCACCATTAATTAAATTTTCTATTTAATTTGTCAAAAAAAATTGATTCAAATTTTAAAAGACTCAATCTAAATGTGTGCTCAAATTCATCCTAAAAAAAGAATCTAGAATAATTTTCTTAGTTCCAAAACGATAGAGCAAAACTAAATTCACCCAAATTCGAAACTTTTCACCCATCCATTATTAGAAAAATTGAGAACTAAAAACATCTCCTCCGGCCCTCTCCGTGGGATTTTGTATTGTCCAATTACGCGGCCAGTGGCACAACCGATAATAACAGCTGAATTTAAAAAGGGAAAATGCCCCTGGAAATTCCATCCCCCAGCCAAAGTCATGCGGTTCTCCACTTCCAACTTTCCGTGTGGGGCCTTGCCACCTGGAAATCCAACCCCCACCCATCTCCGTTTCCTGAAACTCTCTCTCTCTTTTTAGAGAGTAGAACTCTCTCTCCCTTTTGTGGAGGTTACTAGGGTTTTACCCCTTCTTCTTTGGGCCACCAGCCTCTTCCCATCTTTACCCATCCACCTCCTTCCACCTTTCTTCCCTACCCAAGTGCTTGCCGGTCGTCCTCCTCCGTTCCGGCCGTCTGCCTCAACCTCCTCAGTTCCGGCCGTCTCCTCCTTAGTCCGGCCGCCTCCTCCTCAGATCCAGCCTCCCTCTCTTAGATCCGGCCTCCCTCTCTCAGATCCGGCCCGCCCCTCCTCAGATCCGGCCTCCCCTCTCAGATCCGGCCTCCCCGACTCAGATCCGGCCTCCCCTCTCAGATCCGGCCGCTCCTCCTCCGACCTTCGGCCTCCTTTCATCTCGATCTGTTAGGTACTGGTCGTCGGAGTTTTTCTCACCGGCGTCCACCTCTCTAGAGTTCTTGGTCGCCGGAGTCTCGCCGTAGTCTCGTCGGAGTCGTCAGCGTCTCGTCGGAGTCTCTATCGGCCACCGAACTCCGGCCCTCTTTTCACGTCTGGCGTCTTTTTCGTCTCATCGAGAGAGGTCACTGGTGCTTCCCGGGGAGGTTGGTCACTGTCGACCTCCTCCCCGGTTGTCTCTATCTACTTATGTTGTTATGTTCTGTTGTTTCCTTGATGTTAAGCCGCATTTGTTTAGTGGTTTTTGCGATTTATGCTTTAATGTGTACTGCTTTGCTTTGAGATCTCTGCGAATCTCGATACTGGTCCGTTTGGTGTGGGTGAAGATCCTTGTCTCGGTTGATTTACGTCAACCTTGGCAATCTACTGAGTTAACACTCAGTAGCTCTCTTGACTTTGTCTTGAGATTTTTAGCCGAAACTTGTATCTGTAGAACTTCGCCTCGATTGATGACCTTAGGGTCTTTTCGATCGCCCATCATTCCCCCCCTGTACCACCTTGCGCTCGTCGGACCGGTTTCGTCTTCTGCTTGGGTCTCTCGCACTTTATCCGTGCTCTTTCTGTACTACTATGTAACGGTTGTTTTAATATAGGCTATACGCCACTTTATCCAAAAAAAAATCTCCGTTTCCTCTAAAACGTACGTAAAAGCACTTAACTCCGTACCAAACCACGTGTTCGGTCCAGATCGCAGAAGGAACCAGGTCCGTCGATGGTGGCGGTGGCCAAACATGTCGCCCTTCACTTAATTAAATTATAATAATTTGATTATAACTTGATCTAGTTATTTTTCTTGCACGAACTTGATCTAATTACTTGACTGGTTGGTAAGTAGTTCATAATTAGATTGGTCCATTAACGAAATAATTCAATTGTTTTGGTGGACCAGCCTTTCGAATTACGATAAATTTTGTCCTATTTAAACTTTTTTTGGTGGTTTCCGATTTAAACTATATTCTTTACAAAAATTAAAGTCGACAACTTCAACTTATTGAAAATTATATTGCTAGAAAAGGAAACATTAATTGAGCGTTTGTTAGTTTTTGAAAAAAATTACGGAAAGTGAAGTTGCCCTTGCATTTTTTTAGTGTAAGCGAATTCCATTTTTCTAAAAATATCTGTATATAATTTTTCATATTACAAAATTGTAATTGACGTGAGTATCGAAAAGCACCCAAATCTTATCTCCATAGCTTGATACTCTAATCAACATTTAATTAGTTTCTATTACAATTCATAAATAGTTTATCTATTATAATCTTCTTTTTTGAATGTGATTGTTCAATTAATGTATAAATATTAATACATTTGTATCTTTACATTGTGAGGATACTAATTTGATGCTATAACTAATGTTTTTATAATTTATCTTACATAATGGCATAATAACATCAATGAAAATATATCTATTAATTAAAAATATTTACATATATGTAATTGTCAACCTTGTTATTTAATACGGGTATTACAGTAATTTAATAAATAAAAAGTAATCAACGCATACTTTTTACCAATTAATAATCATTCAATAACAACAACTAACGACAGACCCATTGAAGAAAAATACCGACACTAACTATCGGCTGATTTCATTTAGCCCAAACAAACACGGCTTAACAACCCACGTGCGTGGTATTACCGTCAATTGCTTTATCTGTTGTCGTTTTGGGCTCCCAACTCCGACCGTCTTGGATTCAGTAAAACGCTTAAGGATTGTCGTTTCGGCAATATCTAGGCAATGTTTGCCCGTCTAATATCAAATGGTGACATTTAAATGACGAGTATAACTTGCTTTAGTAGATTTTCATCTTATCTTATCTTAATAAAAATACTTTTATATTTATATCTTTACATCTCGGCATATGAATTTTTTACAAATATGAAATCGCAAATGCTAGCCTATCGCATATAATTAGCATCGAGTGGCTTGTCACGATATTTTTTTTCTTCATATTTTGATAAACTATATACTTCCATTCTCTACAATGGCTAGGAAAGAAAAGTAACTTCGTCGGATGTATTCGTTTCAATCGATTAATTATTTTCTCTAGTCACTACGAATCTACGATGTAATTTGTACGTTATTTAATTTTTACTTATTAAACATCTAGTTTTAAAAAGGTGCTGCTCATGAAAAATATGTGCATATATGTTCAGGTTAAAACTATGGATAATATTTCTTCTTACACTCTGATGAATTTTCTATTCAATGAAGTAGGACAGCGGTAGAATTACCCTTGGGAGTAGGATAAAAAAAATACAGCAATGGTTCAGAAAAATGTCACATATCAAACTTGTCATATGTTCATGTTCTATATTAAAATAGGTCATAATCCATGGAAGACTTGTATATCATGACCTTGCAATTTATAATTGAAAAAGAATGTAGTGGGTTAAGAAACAAATAATACTCTAATGTTAGTCCATAGATAAACTTATAAATAATTTTTTCGTAGATTAATTAAAAATCTTAAATTAGAATAATTGATAAGACAATCTATAAAAGGATGATGGTATCTGTAAAAAATAAATGATAATCAAAACTCTGACACAATAATATAATATCAACTATTTCGATTATCGGTCACGGAATTAGATTGTCAACAGTCAAAGACGAGATTGCGTCAACCATTTTGAACGCTGCCGAACATGGGTCGTCTTGGATCGTATAGATCAAAGATTTATTTATAAATATTATATGTGTATATAAATATGTGGGTGTATATGTATATAAAAGTGGTATCTTATACTTATATTATTACTAAATTACACTTACGGTACAGTCCTCAGATCCAAAACGACGTCGAGATGCCATGTGCCTGATGCATCAGGAAAATAATTAAAAAAAGAGACATGGCGGAACTTGTAAGTCAGAACATTTGGACTCTTCCTCGGTGTTCGATGGATTTACACTATTCGCCCAAAATTATGGTCTTGAAATGTTCTGTCGGTGCCCGCTTTGAATTGTGGGAAGCTGGTATTCTTTTAATTTTTTTAGAGGAACTTTTCTGATTTTTTGAATATTTTTTATGATATAATTTTGTTTGTAAATAATTTGACACTGTGAAATGATGAATGCAGGCCTGCTATGTCTACGGCATCGCAGAATATGAGATTCCGGTAATTCACGAGACAAAACTATATTTTTAACTAATTATAATTTAGTATATTTAATTGTTAAAATTTCATAATTGCTTAAATTAATGGGTAGAATTTAAGTTTCATAAATCAACAAAATTTAGTCCAAACATAAGAAATTGCAAAATAATAAACCAGTCAAAGAAACTTTGATAACATATGATAGAATTTACGGTTCACTTGTTATGTGGGTTATGGAGACCTGATTTGATAAATCAAAAATCTCTGGGCAGTGTCCAGTTGTCGCTTAAATATGCAACTAACGAGTTGCTTAGTAAAATTAACTCCAACAATTTCAAGATTGTTTTCCTCCAAAGCACATGAAACCAACAAAAAGCGGCTATCCCCCATCGGCCTGCGCACCACCGGCTAGCGGGGATCGAGGCAATCATATGTCACATGCATGCCTCCTATCGTCCCAAGAGAACTTTATCTCTTACTCCAAACATAAAACTTGAGGGTTAAGGTATCCTTCTATATCTTTCAGAACATAGATAAATTACATATACAAGTTTAGGGTAGAATCAATCAGACTATAATAATCTTGATTACTGGTTCTACTACAGGTGCTTAGTAATTAGTATAGAAAGGACCTCAACCATGGGTTCTACTACATGTGATCAATAATTAGTAGATAAACTATAAGGTCCACAAGATATATTTGACAATATTCTATTATCAATTTAAAAAAATTCCTCTATACAGTAACGCGATTTCGCACAAGTTATTACAAATATTTGACACGTTTTTGATTTCGACTCGTAGTCGTAACAAAAAATCCCTCCATAACTGATAAATCGGACAATGTAACGCAAATCATAGTCGGTGTCCCAGAATTTCGAGAAAAATAATCAACGATGTATCAGGTATGTCGGTGGGAAACTTTCTGAGGATTTATGCAATTTATTTTAGATGCACGAAAATGAAGTGGTATAAAACTATTTGGTATCAAATGATTTTGACATCACACATGAAAAAATGGCAATATTGGTGATGGACACTTAATCACTAGCACAAACATATTTGCATGTTTGATAATGGGCAAGATTTTATATAAGTTTTAAATATTTGATATTTATTTCGACCAAAACAAAAATTATTTTTTCCGTGGATAACCATGCAAATTTTTTCCTTGACGATAATTGTATCCGTGACTTTATCAACACAATTTTTTTTCTATGATATAGTCCACACAGAAAAAAATTATATGTGTCTGCGGACGCAAAACAATAAATTAAAAAGAATACCTTCTTATAAAAAGTGGTCAATAGTAACACCAATATGAAACATGCCTATTTTGGTATTAACAGTGTCCTTTCAAATGATCAATTTTAATGATGACTTACAAGTTTTTAAGGTTACAAGATCTGAATATAGAAGTACATAGTCATAGTATGATGTGATACAGAAATAGACATATAGATTTGACGGAGGTAATACATAGACTCGCAGCAAAAAAGACACGCATGAATTTTGAACTTTTCCCCAATTAAAAAAATACCCATTGATTTGTTACACTTTATATGCTTTTTTGTGTGGAATAAACTTATTTACCTGTTTCAAGATGGTGGACCGTGACCATTTGGTCTAGTGGTATTGGGTGGGGTAGGGTGGGGATAGTTTCATCGTTCAAAAACTGGCCTTGTTATAATAGATTAGATTTCTAAAAAAAAAAAGATGGTGGACCAGTTCACTATTTCGCATCAACCAATTGTGAGCTGACGAATAAATGTTCCCGTGCGAGCATTGCCAGTGGAGATAACTTTCTTCTCTTTGTGTGGCCCGTTTTCTGAAGTTGACTATTTGAACCCATTTACGTACTTAGCCCAAAATCACACATTTTGACATTTCTTCTCCAACGGCCACAGCCCTTGGTTTTTCTTCATCAAACAATGTCAATGACATTGCTATACTGCTAATATGAGGTAGATTTAAGTGCTAAACGCCTGACACCCGTTTAAGAAAATATTGACGACTCATATCATAGTTACTTTTATATCGAGTTGGACAATACTAAACATTAGACGGACGTTATCTGTAAATATTGCAATTGAAAACAAAAGGTATAGACAAAACAAATGGCATTACTTCACTCAACATGTCCTGAACCAATGTTGTTTTGGCAAAACCTTGATCGAAAGATGAAAAAAAGTCCAAAACTCTTTAAAACCTGTCAATCTACCTAAATCTAAATTCCCAAAACCTAATGTTTTTTGCTTTGGGCCGCAGTGGTCCATTATGCATATCAGTGACCTTTCAGCCCATCATGCATCAACAACCAAAAAAAGGAAAACGCCGCCCTACGTTTTGTCGGGACCCATGTCACCACGTGGCATGCAATTCCTGCAGATAAGCTTCTCCTCAAACCATTTTTGCCCACTTTGAAAGCAGACAACAACTTATTTCCAAAAAAAATATTAATATCTAAAAAAGTAGAAAAACAAAGAAGACATGATTTTCCCTCTCTCTGCCACTTATCCTAAAAATCTCCTCCCCATCCTCCTCAATACATTACTATCTCATACTCAGAAAACCCAATTAAATGTCTATCCTGACAGCAACTAATCCCCAAGTTTTGCACAGAGAATTACCTTCCCAAAAGCACCACCAACAACAGCAGCAGCAGAAGTTTTTGCAGCAAAATCCACCTCCTCCTGGGTGTTTCTGGTCGAAGAAGGGGTCAAAGAGACAAGTTAGAGCTGCATCTTTCTGGGATTTTGGTAGACCTACTTCTGTGGAAATGGTGCCAATCGAGGATAATGATCAGCTGGACAGGATTCTACTCCAGGCTCAAGAGCGCTCCGTTCCCATTCTCATTGACTGGTTGGTACTATTTGTTATTTTTCCATTTTTTTACGTGCAAAATATTCCAATAGATCGGCGGAACGTGCTGTAGATTGACAATTATCCTACAATGTGGAACGATTTTACTTTTTTTTTTTTAAATTTTCCATATCCAACTTAAATTTAGTTATAATTCACCACATATATAAGTATATGAATGTGGTCATCACAACTATTATTTCATATCTAACATAAATTTAGATTATAGACGTAATTTTTGTTCAGAATTATAAAAAAATTTACCACAAATATAACTCTATGAATGTAGTCATCATAATAATTATTATGTAAAATAACTTGTTGTATAAAATGGTGAAACTCATTTTTTCTCGTGAAATATGTTCCGGCTAAATAAACGCTCGAATAAGCTGTAATTTCTTTACCCAGAATAAAAAAAATTAAAAATGGATTATTCCGTATAATTAATTTATCCTGCAAAACAGCATTATACAAAATTAGACTCACCCGCATAATTTTAATTATTTATTCATGCCGTTTTTTTAAATAATTTAATTATCTAAGTATTCGCACATTTGCCTTGTTCATATTGTATTGGAGATAGGATGGCTGCTTGGTGCAGGAAATGTATATATTTGAAGCCCAAGTTGGAGAGATTGGCTGCCGAATTCGACACCAAGCAAGTCTAAATCCCTTTTCCTAACTCAATTTATCATAAAACTTAAAATTACCTTTCCTGTTTTATTTTTTTTATCAATTATATACATATTTATTTCTAAAATAATTGGGATTTAATTTGTTTTCCTCTTTCTTTTTTGGTGCAAATTAGACTCCAAGTTTACTGCGTGGACGTCAACAAGGTACCTCAGGCACTTGTGAAGCGTGGAAACGTATCTGTAAGCTATTTTGCTCTTCCATTCATTTTCATGTAACGCATTCAACTATTATATGCTTTTGGCTAATTTTCGTTAATTTTATATGATGAACTTCCTTTTTTCAGAAGATGCCGACCATCCAGGTACCTTTTACTCTTTCTAAACTCTTTCAATGTTCTGATACAATTTTTTTAACGTATTGAACGAGCACAATGAACTGTAATACACTAATTTTGCAGTTATTTGTGCGCGTTTCCTAGGTAAAAGACCGTCAAATTAATCAAGCATGTTTAATCCGGTGCTATTGTCTTATTTATTTATCTGTTTTATTTGGATGGATCGCAGATATGGAAGGATGGAGAGTTTAAAGAGGAAGTGATAGGAGGTCATCAGGCGTGGCTGGTTGTTGATGAAGTGAGAGCAATGATCAAGAAATTCGTTTGATTTATGCATTTTTATTATATTTTTTTAATTTTTGTACCTGTTACTCTTAGTACAGCATAGGAGTGTAAGCTTCCATGTATTTGAGGTTTGTCCCCACCCAAGATACATAATATATGTACAGAACAGTATAAATACCCCAAATTATTACAGGATGCCATTAGTCTGAATGGTGATTTCCCGATTTTCTCCCATTATCATACTGACGGACCCCTACATAAATATATATGCTTTATTGTTTTTATTAATTAACCAACTTTTGTAAATAAATTATTTTATCTTAATAAAGAAGTTACCAGTTTGAGTTATTGGTAAGACAATTGTGTTATATATTTGTTTAAGAAAATTTTGCTAACTTTGAAAATATCCGAATTAAGATTAGTCCGACGTAGTGGATGTTTAGGGTTTAGTGCATGTCTGGGTATCACAATAGTGAGAGTCTATAATTGTTTGGCTTTAGTGTAATCGTGAGAGATATATATGTACAATATACAAATTAACACAACAACGACGCTTTGGCCGAGTGGTTAAGGCGTGTGCCTGCTAAGTACATGGGGTTTCCCCGCGAGAGTTCGAATCTCTCAGGCGTCGTACTCTATACTTTTTTTGTGAGCCTTTTTTGACACATGCTTCTTATCTCTTAATTTATTTGGTCAATTAACACCCAATATTTTTTTTATTCATCAAGTTGGTAGATCTTTGATGTACTAGTCTGAAGTTATGATCTTGTTGTAATCCAATGGACTACATCATTCATCGTTCTAGGAATGAAGCTAATTATAAAGTTTGGCACTTAATAAAGTCCACCAAGATAAATTTTGTTTTATTTATTTATTCAAACAACCGCTAAAATGAACTAATATAAAAAAGTGAGCTATTTTGTATGTTTTTTACTCTCCTTAATATCAGCCAAATTACTGGTTTGGTCCCTGGCACTTCACGCTTAATCCTCAATCATCAAGGCCTTATTTAAATTTGTACTTATATCTTGAAGTGCAAGTTCCCACATAGCAATCTTCTTAGAATCGTAACGAAAAGTTTGTCATTGATCAATGTACCAACAATGTTAGCCCCTCTCAAAAGAACACTTTTGATGTGGACATTCTTTAACAGCACAGTTCCACCTACCAATGCAATTAGTATTAAAACAGCAATCAAGAAGAGGAGGATCAATGTACGTCACAGGATCACGGCGGCAAACTAGGCATTGGAGTCCGGTCCGGCCGGCTTCGAGTTGAGAAGTGGCTGAAGAGCCTTGACAACGATCGTCATGTTCGGCCTGAAGTCCGCCTCGTACTGCACACAAAGAGCTGCAACTGCTGCCAACTGAATTTAGACAGACAGACACAATCAGCCATGAAACAAGCCACAGTTTGTCTTAAACTTTTTGGTGTACTAACTTCAAAGTTTATGACAAGCATTTGATTGTACAACCTTGGCAACAGCCTTTGGCGGGTAATCGTTGTTGAGTTTCGGGTCTACGCATTGCTTCACTTTGTCCTCGCTCAATCTCGGTGTAGCCTGCAGCGTTAATGACAAATGAAGAGCTGAGAATGTGTAGGATCGGAGGCAGATTATGCCAATGTAGGTGACAGAAGCGTTACTTACCCAGGTGACAAGGCTCTGCTGGCCTTTAGGCATTGTGTGGTCTACTGGCTTCCGCCCCGTCAAGAGCTCTAATAGGACAACTCCGAAACTGTAGACATCACTCTTTTGGGTTATTTGCCCCGTCATTGCGTATCTGCAACGAAGTTGCACTGAGAATTTCAGCAAAAACAGAGGAACCGAGAAGCGCTATCGATGTAAGAGATGCGAGGCGTACTCTGGAGCGTGGTATCCGAATGTCCCCAACACCCTGGTCGAATGCAGCCTCGCCGCAGTATCAGAGGATGCATTTGACAGGTTGAAGTCGGCGATTTTGGAGTCGAAGTCGTCGAAGAGCAGGACATTGCTGGATCTAACATCCCGATGGACTATCGAAGGCTGCACCTTCTCGTGCAGATACTCGAGGCCTCTAGCTGCACCATAGGCGATTTTGACTCTCTGGTTCCAGTTCAGAGCTGGCCCTGGCTCGGCCCCTTGTACACCTTTCCTTCCTGCAACACACGACCAACCAGTCTCGGATCCGAGTTGTCGGACACATCAAAGAGTGGAACAACACTTGAATTGTGTTGGAACTGTACCATGTAACACATCGTGCAAAGAACCCTTGGTGGCGAACTGATAAACCAAAATTCGGCTATTGGCTTCTAAGCAATAGCCCATTAACTCCAAAAAGTGCTCATGCTTCAGTCTGGAGACCACTGACACCTGCAAAAAATAAATAGCAATCCGATATTTTTCATTCACAAGGTTTGAACTCGAAAACTTGGGTGGTAATTTTACTTTCATTCACAATGGATCCATGCATGTACTTTTAACGAATCCTTTAACTGATTCAGCATTTATTAGATATAAATCCTTAACTAACACAAACAGCACGAACCTGTGCCGCGAAATCGGGATCGGGTTCCTCGGAAGAGCTGGTGTCTAGCTTCTTTATTGCAGCGTCCATTCCATTCCTCAACTTGGCGTAGAAAACCCGGGCATATGAGCCTTCTCCGATGAGAGACTTGGTGCCGAAGTTTTCGGTGAGCTTGTTCAACTCATCCAGAGATATCGCCGGGATCTCGATGGGCAGCACCTTCGCCGGAGCACCGCCTCTGGCTGCGTTGGCCGCGCTCTTTTGCTCTCTCCCGCTACCTATACAAACAACGTTCATCATTCCAGTCAGATTTCAGTGTCAGAAACCAGACAAGAAATGTCCTACATTTTTTTGTTCGGATACTTATTTTCCTGATCACTGTTAACATTTTTTTAGCTCGCATTTGAGAATTTTGGTTAATATTAAAATTTAGCAACTCATTCAAGGAGCGACTCCATTGTTCAGTTTATATGGTAGATATAAACCAGCCAGCCCAAGAAATATGTCGGAAACAAAATCGTAGCATTTCGATTTGTTGGGCAATATGAAATTGTTATGTAAAAAATATAAACCAAAAAAAATGTACATAGAAAGAACTACAGGTAATTTCAAAATTTTGAATTAATCATGAAAAATTACAACAAGGTATTGAAGCAAATCAATCAATATATAGTACAAATTTGGGTTAGATACATGTTAGGATTTATCAATGCACACTTTTTTTTCTCTCAAATCTTCAACATTTATATGAGAATGGGAAAAAAGAGAAGAGAAAAGGGAGAAGAAATCAAACAAGCTTTAAATAAGAATTGATGAATTTCAAGTTCAAGACTTGAATTTATTTAAAAAAAATTAATAATGCAAAAAATTATAAAGGAAAAGTGTACAATTAATTTACCAGCTCCGAAAGGAGCCCCGGCCCTGGGAGGTGCGGTGTTGTATTGATTAGCCGGGGGAATGGGTTCCTCTTCTGCACCTCCGCAGCAAAACATATCAAATCCTCAATTCGAATTGCTTCCACCTAATAACCTTTTTTTTTCACCACAAACAAAAAAACGAAAGGTTTCAAAATAATGGACAATGGCATTTTCTGAATGTACAATGCATTAAAACCGGTAAAAAAAAAATCTGAATTCGTTCAAAAATTGTTTCGCTGAAATTTTAGGAATGTAAAATATTTTAAAAATGTTCATACCTGCGAGGTTGGAGATCTAATAGATACCAATATGGAAATTGCAGATAAATGAACCCTCTGAAGATTACGAAACTATTGGGTTTTAATTTGAAGATACAATTTTTTTATGAGGATGATTATTGTTGTACTTGATAAGTTTCTCTGTCAAGGTAAGGAGTTATGTTTCCTAAGGGCTAGAAACAGGTTTCTGTTGGGTCCCTTCTTCCCCTCTCCCTTTCTTTGGAATTCTGGTTGAGGGTGGCACCTTCTATTTCCTAACGACTAACGAACAACCTTTTTTATTGCTAAAAAGGACAGGACGAAAAGTTGGGATGTTGACGACAAGTATAAGAAAGTGACCGAATTGCAATGCCTCTACTATTTATTGCACTCTACCTAATATTCGGACATCTATCGAACCATTTAATTTAAATTTGTATTGATAATAACCCTTAAAGGATAGACAATTTATTCTCAACAAATCTTTAACATTTATATATTCTTGAGAACTCTAAAATTAAGTTAGAATAATGTTATCATCGATCGGTTGATTTAAATGATTGTTTATTTTTTATTGTCCAACATAAATATTAAAAAATTCGTTTTCAAAATTGCAACATTTTTTCATTTTCAAAATTTGAATTTGAGGCTCTAACTAGTTTCCTAAATTTTGATTAAAATTTCCAATTTTTAGTGAATTTTTTTGTATGAACAATAGAAAATTGTTGAATCATATTTAGAACTAATTTTCACAAATAATATCGTTCCTTTTGTATGAAATTCAGAATTTCTTAAAAAAAAATTATAAATGAGTTATCTATGGTAGATATTGCAAATGTTTGGTGTTTACTTCCATTTTGTTTACGTGCCTTCACGTCTTTGGCACGTTCCCATGCAAAACCTTTAAGCGGGTTCGCTCTTCCTCTTTACAACGAGCAAGGTTCCCTAGTCTGTCCCTGGCTCAAAAGTCAACGTTTTGACCCTTCAACCGCCAATGTTTTCTCCTCCCCCATTTCCCCCATTATTATTTCGAGAATCTTATACATTCTCTATTTTAAAAGATAATCAAATCTTGTCACATCGAACCTTCCACCTATACAAAATAAAAATAGAAAATGGATTTTTTTTCTTATAAAATAACATCATCTACCTTCTTATAACCACATTTGCAAAATGATAAAAATTTTCTTAACAACTATTTAACGTTTTGTATTCTCGAAAATTCTATCTAGAGTTCTGTTAGTTAAACCGAAACAAATCCTTCGCTGATCCTAGTGTTAATTGGAATGTCAGGATTTAGGAAAAGAAGTGAGGACATGCCTTTGTCAGATTAATGGAAAATTTGATATATACGATGATTATGATTTTGTTATTTCTAAAAAAATGAAATAACAAAAATATTTGTTATAACATTTAAGGTTCGATTAAAACATGAATTTGACATTAAACTTACTTCTTTATCATTATAGTTCTAATTAATATGTGTAACCAGATTAAAATTAGTTGAAATATTCTTTTGCAATTCGGCAAGGAGGATCAACGACATGCCTCCAATAAAATTTTCCTACTTAAAATTAATTCAATCGTACTAAGTTTATCGAACTTCAATTTCACAACTCATCTATGACTTGGTAACCGTGCAAGCAAAAGTGCACAAGATTAACATAATGCTATACATTGTTAAATTTTTTTATATCAATCTAAATTAGAGAATACATTGCATAGATTCTCAAACTTGTAAACAAAACGATCACGGTTGCAATTAACAAACATTTCTGCTCTATGTGAGATTAAGTTACCTTGGATTAAAGATGGAAGGAACCCTGAGACGCGAAACGGGTTGGAGACGAAGAACAAGGAGAGAGCGCCAAAGCTAATGGCTTAATATGAAGAGATAAAAATAGAAGAAAAAAATGGGAAGAAATTAAACTAAAAAGAAAACATCAGAGGAAATTAAAAAAAATGGAAACTGGGAAATTGATTGTCTGAATGTGAGAGGGGCAGCTAACAATGTGGGAGGGTTATGGGTTGTATTTGTGAGTTTATGCCTTATTTTTAAGAGAGATACTTTCTATTTTCTCTTGCCAGTTTGTGAGGTGCCTAGAAGCTTATATAGTTGGCTATTACTAGTAAAATTATTTTCGATCGAACAATTTTCAATTCTATGAATACATACGGAGTTGGCTATTACTAGTAAAATCTAGACAATCGAAAGAATCACTGCGCTCCTATTTATTCGAGAATCTATACATCTTTTATAGATGAACAGACATCTACGTCTCTGCTCGAGAATTCATACATTTTTTTTTATTATCAGTACATCGACATCTATCTCTCGGTAGGTTTGGCATATTACTGGAACATTATTGACAAATAAAAAGAAATAAATTACATCTCGCAATTGGCTTTCTGGGTGCCCAAATGCTATCGCACAAGCATCAAAATACAAAATTTCACGGGTGCCGCTCAAATTAGAATCACGTGGACAACGATTTGATAGAGAATGAAAATGCATTATATCCCTTCGGTTCAACGAAAACTCAAGAAAGTAATTCATAGACCAAGGGAATTGTAATCCACAGTTCAGAATGCCTTTCTTTACTCAAGGAAGAATATTGCAGAGGAATCTGTCGGCTGAACATTAGATACGTAACAAGTACAATAACACACTATGGTAATGCGAAAAAATCGCAATCTATCCCATTGAAATTGCCTGATAGTGGTCAGGAAATGAGGAAATATCCGAGAAGCAATGACCGATGCTGATGAGGTGCCGTGTCTCGTAGGCTTTGAAGTACTGTACAATGAACATCTTGATAATCATTTCCTCATTCTTCTTTCCATATCCGGCCGGTAACTCTAAGCTTGAGCTCTTGCCTATCCCCACCAGAAAAATAGAGGGCCAAGTTCCTTTGAATGATAAGTCCATCCATGCTGTCACGGACTTTCTTGTGACTGTCACGGATGCTCCTAGGAACTCCTTGCCATATTAGCTTACGGCCGCTTGCACCAACCTCAAGAGTGTACAAGAATTTCTTGGCTTCGTTATCGTCGCCCATGAACCGTAGAAAAGCCATGTAAACTGGTGCTGTTCCCAGCTGGAAAGCCTCAAAATGCAGGCAAAATTGCTTGCCAAAACAGTTGAAGACCTGCAGCAGAAATGAATGAGTTGGAATTCACTGGAAAGTGGAAACTTCCAAAAATAGTAAGTTCCTACTTTATCAATAAAGTAATAATCCAAGACATTTCTATTCCTGTAAAGAAATAGTCTAATTTAGTGAAGCAAATGCACATATTGTCTCGTCAAAAGACTTACTGTCAGCATCCATGTAGCGTTCTCCACTTCTTGTGGGTTCAATTTGACATACCGATGGTTAAACGTGCACCCATCGTGCATATCGACCTTGTGATCATCCTTGAGATGTTCAACAAGGGTGGGGATGTCACCTGTGATGGAGCACTCAGAACCAGCATAAGGGCAACTGTATGGACGGAATTGACACTGTTGCTCGTGCTTGATTTTGCAATAGTAAGGGAAAATATTGTGACATCCCATACTTTGATATTTGCACGGTAGCTCTAAGGATTCCGCAACTTTCTCCAGCGCTAAGCATCTTATATTACCAAGATCATAGTGACAAGTAGGACAGCAATTTTGCACGTTAATCTTGCAGTTCGAACACAAAGTATGTCCATTCGGGCACTGCAAGACAAGTCCAGTTAAATGTTGATCACAAAGAGTTAAAGTACTTGACACAGACTAGAGAATATAAATGGAAAGACAATAACTTATGAGCTCGCATAAACAGATAACTAATCTTTCACTCGAGTAGAAAAGAACAAATGCATGCAAGAAAGAAAAGAACAGACCTGGTGAATTGGAGGGTACATTGAATTTGAGCAGACAGGGCACTCGAGTAGCTCGTGCATACCACTGTTTGAGTGAGCTCCTTGCCTTGAACCTAAACCAATGGTAATTTTCGGTATACCTTTTACCTCCGCTTTTGTGGTTGCAATTCCATAGTCTGGAACTGTAATACGAGTTTCGATAACTTCTTTACAGGTCCCACCTCCCGGAGCCATTGCTATTGCTGATTGATATATTCGGAATAGCCAATCACACAAATACCCTATTCTCGAAGTGTTTTAGAATCCATTAGCCTGAAACAGAACAAAGTTCAGTTAATAAAGGTAACAAGGCTCCGCATTCATTCAAACAGCAATATTAGTTTCGAAAAATATAGTTTCAAATAGCACCAAAAGAATTCGGAAAGGAATCCCTCTATAAATCTTTTAATGATACACGAACGAATCTAAGGGTTTCAAAGACATTGGCGAAAACGGGGAAGCTTCAGGTATGAACATGAAATTGCATCAACACCCTCAGACAACACCAATAAACAAAAACCACAGAGAAAACACTCCCAGTCATTATAATGTAGCATCCGTTCAAATTGAAGATGCTGGCCTTCATATGCACCCTTAAATCTTCTCGAACGAAAGCTCGATCCTACGAACTCGAAGAATGTCAAAAGCCTAGCTTCAAACACCATTTAACGTTAGGATCGGACTTTCTTCCTACGCATCTATCACAATGAACCTCCTCCCATTACAGGTGTCAGGGTCAGGGCCAGGGCCAGGGCCAGTGTAGCTAATCACAATTTCCTGGGATTAAACCGCACTTAGGGGGATACCCAAATCACTTCGTCTTCACATTAGGCCCGATAACCCAAAAGCGAGTTCAAACTCAAAACAGAGCAGATACAAAATCGGAAACCAAGCACGGGAAACGAGGACGGGGAAGTTGCGGATTACCCGGAAAGAGGTGAGACGCGGGTTCGGGTCGTGCCCGGTCTTGCAGGGTCGGGTCTCTCTCTCGAGCTTCTTCCTCGCTCAATATGTATTATTATTTTCTTCTCGCTCCTGCACTGTCCAAATCTGTAATTTATGAGTGTCCATCAATGAAATGCGTTTTGTCGGTGCTTGCAAATATCAACGGGTTGTTTTTTATTTATTTATTTTCCTTTGTTTATATGAGCAAATGATTCTCAGGTCACACTCTTTCTTGATTTAATTGACAAGTTGGTCATCATCTCAAAACTAAAATTGACGATTAGATATGCCGTGTTTAAAAAAAAAAGTATTTTTTTCGTGTTTGATTTTATTAAAATCGAGAATTTAAGTACTTTTAAAAGTATAAATTTATACCTCGAATGTATTTATTTACAAGGACTTGAACCTTGAATTTTCTTAAATTAGACAACATCTTATATTGTTGACATAAAAGCCCTTTGACATTTCAGTTTTCTTTCTTTTTTAATAACAATTGGTATTTTTTTTATTGTGCCAGCTATTCTAGTTTCAAAAGGATAAAGAATTTTGTTGTATTGGGGAGATTAGACAGAAATCTCTTTTCAACCTTTCTACAATAGCACCAACTAAGACATAGTTTTATGAAGTGGTAGACTGGTAGTAATGTGGACAATCATGAAAATGTGAAATGGGACAACACTAACGTATGTTTATAATAAAAAATGTCATACTGAAAAATCTAGAACTTAAAAGGTGTTAAATTTTAAAAGTTCTATCATTAAAGTATAAAAAAAATAAAATTACATAATATTGAAATAAAAAATACGAGTGATCACAAAGTATTGTTCACTTATTATTATTTATTTAAATTTTGAATAATTTGATAGATTTTTAAATATTTATAAAACCATCTTAAATAATTAAATTTGTTATGCTGGGGAGAACTTTGTCCACACTAATTCCTCCTTAAAACTTATTCATAAATTGTTATCCTCGGAGTTGTCAACAAAAGCTAGACAAAGGCACCTCCCTCCTTTCACGGCTAAATTGGCCACATATAAATATTTAAATAGTGTGCTGGTCACCACCATAGCGACGTGTGGAAGAACCCATTTATAAACAAATATAAAGTTACGAGTGCTCAGCGACTCCCAATCATATGGTAGGTTAGAAAGAGACAGAAAAATGAAATTTTTTATGCTCATTAATTTATGTTTAAATTTGTATCTAACTATTGACGAAACAAAAATCAGCAGAGAAAGTGGACGATGGACCACTTCCTCCTCGTCCCTCACGCAACGATAAAAACGCGCCACTATGGTTAATTTGATTGATTTATTTTTTCTCAATATTTGGTAAGTATTTATTTTTTTCTTCTACGTACTAGTGTAACCTACACATTTAGATTGTGAACTATTGAGATCATAACAGTGAATTTTTTTTATCATTTTAGAAACTCAATTTAAATCTTCATTAATTGACATTGTAGTGTTTGAATAATAGGTGGTCTAAAGATTCCTCCAGGGTTGTTACAAATTAGGTGAAAATAATTAGGATCGAATCCGTAACTGTGTTTCCCTTTTTTTAAAAAAATTTCGTGACTGTGTGATTAATTAAAGTGGTACCTACATAATTTGTTATCTCGTATTAGCTCAGATGTTACATTTTTATATTGTTTTTGGTGCTTACGCACGTCCTCACCAAATTAGACGCGTCGCCTATCCATTGGCCAGCAACTTTGTTTTCTAATGAACCTATTCCTTCATATCTGTTGTATTCCAGTGTATATTTTCCAATCTAAAATGTATAATATATAATTCAGATTACTAAGTTGTAGCATAATGGACTTATTTACGATATAAAAAAATTTAACAGGGAATTGACTGGAAATTCTTGAGGTTTGACGATGGGATTGATGGTTATGTCTTGTCGGATTTGGTGAAGCTGAGGAGAGCTACTCGGTTTATGGTTAAGAAGCTGTGTGAGTTGGGACGGTTGTTTAGGACGGTTCGAGGGTACGTTTCGAAGATCACGGCGGAGGACGAGGGGACGGTTGGGAGTGCATTCTGTGGCGCCCTGAAGGATGAGCTCGCGGGCTTTTACAAGTTGTTGGCCATGTTTGAAGCGCAGGCAGGCAAATAATCCGATTCCGTTGGTATCGGAGTCGGATAGTTCCGCGAATTACCTTTGTTTGAGGAGACTGTCAGAGCCAATGGTGAAGAGGACTGCAGAGTTCTGAAGGGTGGGGCAATGGTTAGGAGTTGGGAGTTGGAAGGGGAGCTGGAAGATGTTTTTTTCGGATTTCTTTGTAGTGAAGGTGCCAGGTTTTTCGGAACGAGATGAATCAGTTCGTCACAAACATGCAAGATTGGATAATGTTTGAAGTTTTGGAGGAGCCGTTGTTCGGATATTCTGATGAGATGGAAGCGGCAAGGGATCTTGATGATCCACTTGCAGCATATGAAAAGTACCTCCAGTCAATTATTGAGAAATCTCTTCTTGGCGAGCAATCAGAGCCACTTTACAAGTCGCTCTCTGGCTTGTGTGATCTCGTATTGAGGTTTAGAAGTCACGCATATCGATGCATTCTTGAACCGTAGCCTCCGTAAACGACAACGACTATCCGTGCCAACTCGAAGTGATTTCTTTAGATGACTTACCTTGTTTTTTGATATATTGAAACTACAATCTCTTACATTTTCTGCAGAATCATGCATCCTCTGCATCCTCTAAAGACAAAGCTAAATCAGGGAGGCGAATGACTAACAAGCCTCCGGAGTCCGGATCATGGATCAGCGATGGCACGTACACAAAAATATGGGGCGAGATCTTGATGTTGTTGCTAAAGAATACGCAACACTCCTTGCAGGTTTTTTTGTCTCAGTTGCCTGTATGGCAACATATTGATCTAAAATTTCCTATTTTTCCGGTTGGACTTTACAGGGTTTTATCGACAGTTGCCGTTTAACAACCAGGAGAAAGAATTGTTGCACGTTCGCGACAACCATTAGCAGTAATTCTCATCTAGGACGAGAATTACAATCGGTTCATCTGCAGCAAAAGAGAAATAATTGCAGGTCTGGTGCTGCGATCTGGGTCGGTATCAGTGATGTCCTGCATTGATCAACTTGATGTTCTGTTGTTGGCAATTGGCATCTCTCCAATGTATGACCTGATACAACTATAAGATTTTGCTATTTCAAGCTAGGATTGAATAATCAACGTCAAATCTTGGTACTTATGAGCAACAAACTATTTAGGAAAAAAAAAAAAGAAAAGAGTAACAGAGAATAATGAAGGAACATATAGTTATGTCTTCATGGTTGCATTTTTCCCGGTTCAGCTGAAGGTTTTCCGTCAAGACGCTTAGCTTGGCCTGTGAATGGCACAAAGTCTTGCATTCTATTGCCTGTTGCTGCTTCTGGCTCAGTCGGTTTTGCAGGCTCGACAAAATCTAGCAGAGCAGCAAACTCGACCTCGCAGTCAGTGTCGATAATGCAGATACCATCAGATGGCTTGGTCTCCAATACATTGATGTAGAAGTCCTTGTTGTTGTAATTGATTTTGATCGTATCGCCAGGGGTGAGGCAGAAGAAATTGGCACTCAATGTCTCCTCGAGTGCGGCTTTCGGATTGTTGAGCCGCAAAAAGTCCTTGGAATGAGGCTGCAGCTTTACGTAGGTTCCTTTTTCAAGTCTGCTATATTTTAGAGTGACATAGTCACCCTCTTGTAAATGCAAGTTATCCATCGTCCAATTTGGCAGATGGACCAGACCCTCCTCTGCAGTGAACTCTGACACCCCGCAATGGGATACGCGTCCACTGGCTTCGTTTCGGATTTCAAACAACATGGGATATTCCACATAAGTATCGAGCAGACGCTCCAAGGTCGATTCAAGCATAATTACCTGGTCACCATGCTCCAGGTGTTCCTTGCCAGTCGATGACAGCCCGTAACTAGCATACGTCCTCTTGAACTCATCTTTCGGCTCAGGATGTTCTTCATTCTCATCCGTGTAACGGTCGCTGCGATAATCGTCCTCCAACTGGTGCGAATGAGAGTCGTCGCAACCATCTTCTTGGCTGCAGTCTTCGCCATCCTACTGATCGCAGCAGCCCTCAGCGTCTGCCGGTAGCATATCCTCGTTTTCTACAGAAGGCTCCACTCCGGGATTGCAATTATCTTCCGGCAACGCCTCATCGTTCGAGGATCGAAGAGAGGCGTCCATGTCATTGGAATTTTCTTCAATGGTAACTGCATCCGAAATTGTTGTGGTTAAGAGCTTTTTAGGTTTGCAAGAGTTCCTGAGCAGTAATATATATAACTTCCGTCCAAGCTAGTAAAGATATTAGATATGTACGTCATAATAAGTCAGTCTTATATGAGTATTTTATTTTTTATTTTCCTTTTTAGAGCTTTAGACTGAATTCAGATTGTAATTCATGTACCAAATCAACCAAGGGCCTCAGTCCACTGACAATAAGTAACAAGTCTTCTTTTCTACCAAAAACAAAAAGTAACAAGCCTTCTTCAACCCCTTAACAAGGTTTTCAAAAATGCGGTCTGACCGGTTGGACCGGAAATAGGGCATAATTCTAGATATTTTTTGGGTAAAAATAGCATAAGTAAGGGGAGCGAAACTAACCTAACAGGAATATGAAAGTATCCCTGAGAATAGACACAAACTCAAATGCTTAATTCTACAATATGACCAAAGATCAAATTAATTGATAGCACAAGAGGAAATACCAACACAGAAATCAAAACAACATAAGTAAGGGGAGTAAAACTAACCTACCTGAAATATGGAAATATCCCTCGGACTAAACACCAACTCAAATACTTTCTTCTGCAACATGGTCAAAGAGTAAAGAGTTAATTAATGATACTAAATAAACAAATGAAAGATTTTTTCATTTGAGAATCAAATACTTTATTTAATTTTTAAAAAGTAAAATTTGTATTTTAGTATAATAAAAACAAAAAAATTGAACATAATTTATTACATTTGAAAATTTTCAAAAATAGAGAACATAACCAAAGAGTAAAGAGATAATTGATAGCACTAAAGAAAAAACAAAAATTAAAACAACATAAGCAAGGGGAGCGAAACTAATCTAACAGGAATATGGAAGTATCCTTGAGAATAGACATAAACTCAAATGTTTAATTCTGCAATATGACCAAAAAATAAATTAATTGATAGCACAAGAGGAAATACCAACATAGAAATCAAAACAACATAATTAAGGGGAGTGAAACTAACCTACCTGAAATATGGAAGTATCCCTAAGACTAGACACCAACTCAAATACTTTCTTCTGCAACACGGTCAAAGAATAAAGAGTTAATTAATAGTACTAAAAAAACAAACGAAAGATTTTTTCATTTGAAAATCAAATACTTTTATTTAATTTTTAAAAAGTGAAATTTATATTTTAGTATAATAAAAATAAAAAATTTCATCATAATTTATTACATTGAAAATTTTCAAAAATAGAGAACATAATTACTAAAAAAATAAAGAAAAAGAAATAAAACTTAATAGATACAATTATATAATATGTGCAATAAGAGGAGGAAAAAATATAAAAATAATATTAAACGTCCTATTGCACAAGTACCACTCTCAACCACCACAAATAACCACAAGCAATAAATTCAAGTTTGACAAAACAAGTGAAGTCAGAAGAACTGCAAAGGAGAAACTCAAACACTTGTTGTTTGACAAAAATGAGGGTACAATCAGCTATAGTTATTCCATTAGTTACTAGTCTTAAAGTTGTTTGTGACTTCTTCAAATTCTCTTATTTTGTGCTTCATTTGTGTAGGACAATATGAAGATATTCTTGAAGAGGAGGAGCAAGTTGAAAACGAGTTGGATGTTAGTGAGGATGATGAGATGGTAGACTTTATTGTGGATAAAGATTATATTGTGAGAATAGAGCACCAGTGCAGTAAATTTCCTCTCTTTCATGTGAATTGTGATTTCATGCT